>CATQFJ010000200.1:0-31332 GCA_956483585.1 Gymnocheta viridis
ACTCGAGAACTGCCATGGCAAAGCTATTGCATAGCATTTTGTTTTCAATAAAATGTATTAAATTAGAAAAAAATAATTAACATAATTTTTTTTAATTATTAGAAAAGGCTATAGCCTTTTCTTTTGGAGCGTTACTGATACGCCAATAAAAAAAGACATGTGGGACTCGAGAACTGCCATGGCAAAGCTATTGCATAGCATTTTGTTTTCAATAAAATGTATTAAATTAGAAAAAAATAATTAACATAATTTTTTTTAATTATTAGAAAAGGCTATATATAGCCTTTTCTTTTGGAGCGTTACTGATACGCCAATAAAAAAAGACATGTGGGACTCGAGAACTGCCATGGCAAAGCTATTGCATAGCATTTTGTTTTCAATAAAATGTATTAAATATAGCCTTTTCTTTTGGAGCGTTACTGATACGCCAATAAAAAAAGACATGTGGGACTCGAGAACTGCCATGGCAAAGCTATTGCATAGCATTTTGTTTTCAATAAAATGTATTAAATTAGAAAAAAATAATTAACATAATTTTTTTTAATTATTAGAAAAGGCTATAGCCTTTTCTTTTGGAGCGTTACTGATACGCCAATAAAAAAAGACATGTGGGACTCGAGAACTGCCATGGCAAAGCTATTGCATAGCATTTTGTTTTCAATAAAATGTATTAAATTAGAAAAAAATAATTAACATAATTTTTTTTAATTATTAGAAAAGGCTATAGCCTTTTCTTTTGGAGCGTTACTGATACGCCAATAAAAAAAGACATGTGGGACTCGAGAACTGCCATGGCAAAGCTATTGCATAGCATTTTGTTTTCAATAAAATGTATTAAATTAGAAAAAAATAATTAACATAATTTTTTTTAATTATTAGAAAAGGCTATATAGCCTTTTCTTTTGGAGCGTTACTGATACGCCCCCGCGGGAGTTTGCCAATCTTCTACCGGGCGCGTCCCTAGGTGGCGGATAAGGGGCGGGTTGGGTGGCATTTTCCTAATTCACGTGAGACTTGTCTCGTTGGGAATGGGGAAATGTTCTCATTTCTGGGGAGTCCACGGATTTCCCGGAATGGGGGCATTTACCTATTTCAAATAGGTCTTGTTTCGTGTGGAGTGGGAATTTGCTCCCTTCCTTGGGAATTTTTGATTCCCCGCGGACCAAAATTGGCAAAAAATTAAAAAATGGAAAATAAAAACAATAAAATAAAAGTTACGGTGCAGGGAGTAATAAACCCAGTACCGGCGGCAAGCGTTGATCTGCTCGCGAGTCATGTGCCGTCGTCATCCTGTGATCGCGAGCTAACTGCTTCTACAGAGGTGGGTGCCTTGGCCCCTGTAGTTGCTGCTGTATCAAGTGCACAAATAGCCGATGGAAACAAAGGCAACAAAGGTAAGGATGAAGAGACGGTTGTTCCCAGTGGGGGCTATATGCCACCACAACCTTTAATAACAGGTGGGGATGCCGGATCTGAATCTTTAAAAAATAATAGCAATATTAACAAACTGGTAGATGAGGTTAGTGAAAGCATAGCAAAGCTCACTACCAAGAAAAGTAGGCAGTCGGGAGCTCAACGCAGGAAACTGAAGAAGCTAAACCGACTAAACATATTGGGCAAAGCACAGGATGCGCCAAAGGACCAATTGAACTCTCCGTCCACCTCCAAAGGGGCAGATAAGAGGGTTCGATCTCCGGAGGAGCAGAACACTGGAAAAACGCCTAAGAAGAAAAAGTGCTCCCCGCCTTCCCAGAGACCGCAAAAGCCTAACCGGACTCTCATCAAAAGAGGCTCTAGTCAGAATCATTTGAATGAGGGTGGTAGGGCTGAAACGGTTAAAGAGAAGGCGAGCACGTCGACTACCTCATCCGTCAAAGACAAGGGCTCATGTAAGAAGCCTATGCGGAAGAGGAAGTTGGACGTAGAAAAAGGCAAGGAGCCGCCGTCTTACGCCAAAGTAGCCAGAAAGAAACGCCGGGAAGATCTATGCTATGCAGTTATAGACACCGGAATTCCATCAGGCAAAATACCCGAAGACCAGAAACAAAAATTGGAAGACCTGGTCAACACAAAAATAATGGAATACGTCCTTGAGTCAAAGAACGGGACTCCCATACAAATTATGAGCTGTGAGTTTAAGAGGGGTGTGCTGGTTTTTAACTTAGCATCTCTGGCCTGTGCTGGAACCCTCGAGAAACTAGTGGATGAAATACCCCCACCCTGGGACGGCGCAAAGCTGAAACTAGTGAAAAGGCAGGACATTCCGACGCTCAAAAAGGCTTCGTTTTATGTCAAAGGATGGGGCAGTAAGTTCACATCGGAGCGCATACTCAACGTAGTTGGCAACCAAAATTCTGGGCTGGCTGTGGAAAAATGGGAGGTGTTTCACAGGGAAGAGGACCCAGAGGGTACTCTTCTAGTTGTGGGCATAGACCAGGATTCCCTAGCCAGTTTAGCCAAGACGAAGGGTATGGCTTTCTTTGTGTCCAAAGCTGTCTTTTTCAAAATTGGTAAGACTCCGATCGGCATGGCTGAGAAACATACGGACGGGGTCAAAGGTGAATCCGACGATGGCAGAAAATCAACGCCAAATAGTAAGGAGGGGGAGACCAACACTATCTCCAACTCCCAAGAAGACCGGTTACTGGAGGGCCATGATTGAGGTCATCCAGATAAACCTCCATCGGAGCGGAACGGCAACCAACGCCCTGATGGTCAAAATTAATAAAGGTAAAATCCACATTGCTTTGATCCAAGAACCCTGGACCTTTAACAACAGGGTTATTGGATTAAATCATATAAATTACCAACTCTTTTATGCAAATACTGGGACTCGTCCGAGGACTTGTATTTTATGCCATAAAAACTTATGTTTTCTCTTTTCCCCAGAGTTGTCATCATCGGACGCAACTGTGCTGAGGCAAGGCGATGGAAGCATGTACCTGGCTTCAGTGTATTTGCCATTCGATTCGCCGACGCTACCACCCACGTCGGAATTGCAACACCTGGTGAAGGAGGCCAGACAAAAAGGTAAGGGAGTACTTGTAGGTTGTGATGCTAATTCTCATCACATTGCATGGGGTAGTACTAACTGTAACCGTAGGGGCCAGGCCCTAGTAGAGTTTATGAATACTAACGACCTTGTTACACTTAACATTGGTGATAAACCCACCTTTGTTAATAGAATTAGGGAGGAGGTATTAGATATAACAATATGTTCGGATAATATTATCGATCAGGTTCAGGAATGGGGGGTTCTTGATGAACACTCTTTCTCGGATCACAGATATATAATGTTTAGAATAACACGGCCACCGCCGAATCCGATAAGTTTTCGAAATAAGACTAGGACTGATTGGTCGTCATTCGGAAATTTACTTAGGAATCGACTAGGGCAGCCCATATATAGCTGCACTAGTGAAAGGGACATTGATAATAATGTGAAGCATATTACGCAGGCAATAGTTAGGTCATTCGAGGACAGTTGTCCACTTCGAATAAGGAGGTCCGCCCAAGAAAAACCCTGGATGACGGGGGATATCCGAAATATTGGGAGGGATGTCCAGAGACTTTTTAACAGAGCAAGGCGTAAAAAATTGGCAGTATACTGGGACGAATATCGGAGAAAGCTCAGAGAATACAAAGGAATAATAAGGACGGCAAAACGCAATTCCTGGAGGCTTTTCTGCGAACAGGTTGATAGCGTTAACGACGTATCGAAGCTAAAGAAGTTTCTGTCGAAAACTCATATCCAGACCGAATCACTGGTGGACGATACGGGTAGGAGGATGGAAACAATGGAGGAAACCATAAGGCTCTTGATGAGAACTCACTTTCCTACTGGAATGGCGGAACCCGAAAGGGGGCGAGATACAGGTGGGACGGTGATGCATCATGCGCCTATCTTTACGGATGAAATGGTTAGAGAGGCGATAAAAAGTTTCTCACCGTTTAAGGCAGCAGGACCGGATGGCATATTTCCGGCGCTCCTACAGAGTGAGGTGGACCTGGTTTCAACTCATCTGACTGGGATCTTCAATGCTTGCCTAAAATTGGCTTACACTCCAAGGAGTTGGCAGGAGGCAAGGGTGGTTTTTATACCTAAACCGGGCAAGGCAAGCTATGCTAATCCTAAGGCTTATCGACCTATTAGTCTGACTTCCTTTTTGCTTAAGACCATGGAACGTCTTGTGGATAACATGATCAAGAGCAGGATACCGGAAGACAGACTAAGGTTCAAACAACACGCCTACATCAAGGGCAGATCAGTGGAGACTGCATTGCACGAGGTGGTACGCTACATCGAGAAATCCTTTGAGGATAAATTATATACGCTCACTGTCAGTATTGACATAGAGGGCGCCTTTAATAATGTGAGTACAAGGACAATTATCCAATCCTTAGATCAGTTCCAGGTTGACCGAATGAAGATGAACTGGATCGATGGAATGCTAAGGAATAGATGGATAAATTGCACGTCACATAACGTGAGTATCAGGGACAGGGTGCAGCGTGGAACACCACAGGGCGGTATTTTATCGCCCTTACTATGGGTTACCACGATTCACAGTCTCCTGAGGACCCTAACTGATGAAGGGGTGACACCCGTCTGTTATGCAGACGACTTTATAATACTTCTGAGGGGTAGGAGTCCGAACCAGCTGTGTAGGAGGGCCGAAGAGGTGCTCCATATGGCATATAACTGGGCTCAGCCGAGAGGACTGAACGTGAACCCGGACAAAACGGAGATCTGCTTATTTACAAGGAAAACGAAGGTCGCACATTTTGATGCGCCTCGTTTCCAGAATAAAACAATAGCAATATCTGATAGGATTAAATACCTTGGTGTAATCCTGGATCGGAAACTAAAATGGAAGCATCACCTGGAAGAAAGGGCTAACAAAGCCCACAGATGCTGGTCGCTGTGCAGAAGAGCCATAGGCTCAAAATGGGGTCTTAATCCGAGAATGACACACTGGCTATACGAGAGTGTGATCCGGCCAGTCCTGACATACGGCTCGGTAGTTTGGTGGACGACGATGGAGAAGGGCTCTTATGTGAGGATCTTACAGAAGGTTCAACGGACGTGTTGTTTAGGCGTGAGCGGTGCATTTAGGACCACGCCGACAAGGGCGTTGGAGACTATATTAAACGTTCGACCTATAGACGTCCACATAAAATATGAAGCAGCTGTCGCGGCAAGACGTCTGCAAGTAATGGGTGAATGGGATGACCAAGGTCATGGCACAGGTCACCGAAAAATAATAGAGGCTCTTGACGGATATACGAGCAGTGCAGAATTATCTGATCGTATACCTACGGAAAAGGTTCTAGCTGAATGTGAGGTGATGATACCTGATAGACAATCATGGTTGAACGGAACTCTAGTGCGAATGCCTGTGGGGACTAGTTGCTACACGGACGGATCGAAACTAGGGAGTAGAGCGGGGCTGGGTGTCTTTATTGACGATCCGGAGACCGAACTCTACTTCCGCTTGCCTGACCATAATACGGTACACCAGGCGGAAATCCGGGCGATCACAGAATGTGTGAAATGGCTTGCTGGCAACTCGAGACCAGTGAGCGTCAACATTTTCACAGATAGCCAAACGGCGATTAGGGCGATAAATTCCGAAACGGTGAAATCCAGGACGGTTTTAGATTGCAAGAGAGTAATTAACAATTACTCAACGTATGGCAGATTGCGAATCTTTTGGGTCCCGGCCCATCAGGGGGTAATCGGTAATGAACGCGCAAATAGTCTGGCAATTAGAGCCAGGGATGGCGCCATAGTGAACTTGGCCAACGCGAAACCTTTTGGTGCGACGAAAGCTGAGTTGAAAGAATGGGCTAGAATCGCCCATGTATCTCTGTGGAATAATGAAGCAGCAGGTAGAATGGCTAGAATCCTGTGGGGTGAACCTGATGAGGATAAGACGAAGACGTTGCTAAGGATGAACAAATCGGAGATTAGTAGGTTGATGAGGGTCTTAACGGGACACTCCAACCTGCGTGCACATCTGCACCGTATGGGCTTAGCAGAGGATAACGAATGTAGGGCGTGCATGGAGGACATCGAGACGATGGAACACTTCCTATGTCAGTGTCCTGCTTTCGCCGAAACAAGATCCCGTTACTTTGGTGATGATACTGTACCAGATATAACCCATCTTAGGGGGATTGACTGGAGGACACTGAGGAACTTCGTTCGCGAAACTGAGTTCCTATGATTTCTTTTGTTTTTGGGGTTGTTATTTTCTATTTACGGGAGCGCACAACGGGCCGACCTACTGGCTTAAGTGTATGTCTACGGACTTGGGGCATAATTGATGTCCCCTCCTCTCAACCTAACCTAACCTAACCTAACCTACTGATACGCCAATAAAAAAAGACATGTGGGACTCGAGAACTGCCATGGCAAAGCTATTGCATAGCATTTTGTTTTCAATAAAATGTATTAAATTAGAAAAAAATAATTAACATAATTTTTTTTAATTATTAGAAAAGGCTATAGCCTTTTCTTTTGGAGCGTTACTGATACGCCAATAAAAAAGACATGTGGGACTCGAGAACTGCCATGGCAAAGCTATTGCATAGCATTTTGTTTTCAATA
Source organism: Gymnocheta viridis (assembly GCA_956483585.1). Taxonomy (NCBI): domain Eukaryota; kingdom Metazoa; phylum Arthropoda; class Insecta; order Diptera; family Tachinidae; genus Gymnocheta; species Gymnocheta viridis. The sequence goes on from CATQFJ010000200.1 coordinate 6,614, forward strand.
AAATGTATTAAATTAGAAAAAAATAATTAACATAATTTTTTTTAATTATTAGAAAAGGCTATAGCCTTTTCTTTTGGAGCGTTACTGATACGCCAATAAAAAAAGACATGTGGGACTCGAGAACTGCCATGGCAAAGCTATTGCATAGCATTTTGTTTTCAATAAAATGTATTAAATTAGAAAAAAATAATTAACATAATTTTTTTTAATTATTAGAAAAGGCTATAGCCTTTTCTTTTGGAGCGTTACTGATACGCCAATAAAAAAAGACATGTGGGACTCGAGAACTGCCATGGCAAAGCTATTGCATAGCATTTTGTTTTCAATAAAATGTATTAAATTAGAAAAAAATAATTAACATAATTTTTTTTAATTATTAGAAAAGGCTATAGCCTTTTCTTTTGGAGCGTTACTGATACGCCAATAAAAAAAGACATGTGGGACTCGAGAACTGCCATGGCAAAGCTATTGCATAGCATTTTGTTTTCAATAAAATGTATTAAATTAGAAAAAAATAATTAACATAATTTTTTTTAATTATTAGAAAAGGCTATAGCCTTTTCTTTTGGAGCGTTACTGATACGCCAATAAAAAAAGACATGTGGGACTCGAGAACTGCCATGGCAAAGCTATTGCATAGCATTTTGTTTTCAATAAAATGTATTAAATTAGAAAAAAATAATTAACATAATTTTTTTTAATTATTAGAAAAGGCTATAGCCTTTTCTTTTGGAGCGTTACTGATACGCCAATAAAAAAAGACATGTGGGACTCGAGAACTGCCATGGCAAAGCTATTACATAGCATTTTGTTTTCAATAAAATGTATTAAATTAGAAAAAAATAATTAACATAATTTTTTTTAATTATTAGAAAAGGCTATAGCCTTTTCTTTTGGAGCGTTACTGATACGCCAATAAAAAAAGACATGTGGGACTCGAGAACTGCCATGGCAAAGCTATTGCATAGCATTTTGTTTTCAATAAAATGTATTAAATTAGAAAAAAATAATTAACATAATTTTTTTTAATTATTAGAAAAGGCTATAGCCTTTTCTTTTGGAGCGTTACTGATACGCCAATAAAAAAAGACATGTGGGACTCGAGAACTGCCATGGCAAAGCTATTACATAGCATTTTGTTTTCAATAAAATGTATTAAATTAGAAAAAAATAATTAACATAATTTTTTTTAATTATTAGAAAAGGCTATAGCCTTTTCTTTTGGAGCGTTACTGATACGCCAATAAAAAAAGACATGTGGGACTCGAGAACTGCCATGGCAAAGCTATTGCATAGCATTTTGTTTTCAATAAAATGTATTAAATTAGAAAAAAATAATTAACATAATTTTTTTTAATTATTAGAAAAGGCTATAGCCTTTTCTTTTGGAGCGTTACTGATACGCCAATAAAAAAAGACATGTGGGACTCGAGAACTGCCATGGCAAAGCTATTGCATAGCATTTTGTTTTCAATAAAATGTATTAAATTAGAAAAAAATAATTAACATAATTTTTTTTAATTATTAGAAAAGGCTATAGCCTTTTCTTTTGGAGCGTTACTGATACGCCAATAAAAAAAGACATGTGGGACTCGAGAACTGCCATGGCAAAGCTATTGCATAGCATTTTGTTTTCAATAAAATGTATTAAATTAGAAAAAAATAATTAACATAATTTTTTTTAATTATTAGAAAAGGCTATAGCCTTTTCTTTTGGAGCGTTACTGATACGCCAATAAAAAAAGACATGTGGGACTCGAGAACTGCCATGGCAAAGCTATTGCATAGCATTTTGTTTTCAATAAAATGTATTAAATTAGAAAAAAATAATTAACATAATTTTTTTTAATTATTAGAAAAGGCTATAGCCTTTTCTTTTGGAGCGTTACTGATACGCCAATAAAAAAAGACATGTGGGACTCGAGAACTGCCATGGCAAAGCTATTGCATAGCATTTTGTTTTCAATAAAATGTATTAAATTAGAAAAAAATAATTAACATAATTTTTTTTAATTATTAGAAAAGGCTATAGCCTTTTCTTTTGGAGCGTTACTGATACGCCAATAAAAAAAGACATGTGGGACTCGAGAACTGCCATGGCAAAGCTATTGCATAGCATTTTGTTTTCAATAAAATGTATTAAATTAGAAAAAAATAATTAACATAATTTTTTTTAATTATTAGAAAAGGCTATAGCCTTTTCTTTTGGAGCGTTACTGATACGCCAATAAAAAAAGACATGTGGGACTCGAGAACTGCCATGGCAAAGCTATTGCATAGCATTTTGTTTTCAATAAAATGTATTAAATTAGAAAAAAATAATTAACATAATTTTTTTTAATTATTAGAAAAGGCTATAGCCTTTTCTTTTGGAGCGTTACTGATACGCCAATAAAAAAAGACATGTGGGACTCGAGAACTGCCATGGCAAAGCTATTGCATAGCATTTTGTTTTCAATAAAATGTATTAAATTAGAAAAAAATAATTAACATAATTTTTTTTAATTATTAGAAAAGGCTATAGCCTTTTCTTTTGGAGCGTTACTGATACGCCAATAAAAAAAGACATGTGGGACTCGAGAACTGCCATGGCAAAGCTATTGCATAGCATTTTGTTTTCAATAAAATGTATTAAATTAGAAAAAAATAATTAACATAATTTTTTTTAATTATTAGAAAAGGCTATAGCCTTTTCTTTTGGAGCGTTACTGATACGCCAATAAAAAAAGACATGTGGGACTCGAGAACTGCCATGGCAAAGCTATTGCATAGCATTTTGTTTTCAATAAAATGTATTAAATTAGAAAAAAATAATTAACATAATTTTTTTTAATTATTAGAAAAGGCTATAGCCTTTTCTTTTGGAGCGTTACTGATACGCCAATAAAAAAAGACATGTGGGACTCGAGAACTGCCATGGCAAAGCTATTGCATAGCATTTTGTTTTCAATAAAATGTATTAAATTAGAAAAAAATAATTAACATAATTTTTTTTAATTATTAGAAAAGGCTATAGCCTTTTCTTTTGGAGCGTTACTGATACGCCAATAAAAAAAGACATGTGGGACTCGAGAACTGCCATGGCAAAGCTATTGCATAGCATTTTGTTTTCAATAAAATGTATTAAATTAGAAAAAAATAATTAACATAATTTTTTTTAATTATTAGAAAAGGCTATAGCCTTTTCTTTTGGAGCGTTACTGATACGCCAATAAAAAAAGACATGTGGGACTCGAGAACTGCCATGGCAAAGCTATTGCATAGCATTTTGTTTTCAATAAAATGTATTAAATTAGAAAAAAATAATTAACATAATTTTTTTTAATTATTAGAAAAGGCTATAGCCTTTTCTTTTGGAGCGTTACTGATACGCCAATAAAAAAAGACATGTGGGACTCGAGAACTGCCATGGCAAAGCTATTGCATAGCATTTTGTTTTCAATAAAATGTATTAAATTAGAAAAAAATAATTAACATAATTTTTTTTAATTATTAGAAAAGGCTATAGCCTTTTCTTTTGGAGCGTTACTGATACGCCAATAAAAAAAGACATGTGGGACTCGAGAACTGCCATGGCAAAGCTATTGCATAGCATTTTGTTTTCAATAAAATGTATTAAATTAGAAAAAAATAATTAACATAATTTTTTTTAATTATTAGAAAAGGCTATAGCCTTTTCTTTTGGAGCGTTACTGATACGCCAATAAAAAAAGACATGTGGGACTCGAGAACTGCCATGGCAAAGCTATTGCATAGCATTTTGTTTTCAATAAAATGTATTAAATTAGAAAAAAATAATTAACATAATTTTTTTTAATTATTAGAAAAGGCTATAGCCTTTTCTTTTGGAGCGTTACTGATACGCCAATAAAAAAAGACATGTGGGACTCGAGAACTGCCATGGCAAAGCTATTGCATAGCATTTTGTTTTCAATAAAATGTATTAAATTAGAAAAAAATAATTAACATAATTTTTTTTAATTATTAGAAAAGGCTATAGCCTTTTCTTTTGGAGCGTTACTGATACGCCAATAAAAAAAGACATGTGGGACTCGAGAACTGCCATGGCAAAGCTATTGCATAGCATTTTGTTTTCAATAAAATGTATTAAATTAGAAAAAAATAATTAACATAATTTTTTTTAATTATTAGAAAAGGCTATAGCCTTTTCTTTTGGAGCGTTACTGATACGCCAATAAAAAAAGACATGTGGGACTCGAGAACTGCCATGGCAAAGCTATTGCATAGCATTTTGTTTTCAATAAAATGTATTAAATTAGAAAAAAATAATTAACATAATTTTTTTTAATTATTAGAAAAGGCTATAGCCTTTTCTTTTGGAGCGTTACTGATACGCCAATAAAAAAAGACATGTGGGACTCGAGAACTGCCATGGCAAAGCTATTGCATAGCATTTTGTTTTCAATAAAATGTATTAAATTAGAAAAAAATAATTAACATAATTTTTTTTAATTATTAGAAAAGGCTATAGCCTTTTCTTTTGGAGCGTTACTGATACGCCAATAAAAAAAGACATGTGGGACTCGAGAACTGCCATGGCAAAGCTATTGCATAGCATTTTGTTTTCAATAAAATGTATTAAATTAGAAAAAAATAATTAACATAATTTTTTTTAATTATTAGAAAAGGCTATAGCCTTTTCTTTTGTAGCCTTTTCTTTTGGAGCGTTACTGATACGCCAATAAAAAAAGACATGTGGGACTCGAGAACTGCCATGGCAAAGCTATTGCATAGCATTTTGTTTTCAATAAAATGTATTAAATTAGAAAAAAATAATTAACATAATTTTTTTTAATTATTAGAAAAGGCTATAGCCTTTTCTTTTGGAGCGTTACTGATACGCCAATAAAAAAAGACATGTGGGACTCGAGAACTGCCATGGCAAAGCTATTACATAGCATTTTGTTTTCAATAAAATGTATTAAATTAGAAAAAAATAATTAACATAATTTTTTTTAATTATTAGAAAAGGCTATAGCCTTTTCTTTTGGAGCGTTACTGATACGCCAATAAAAAAAGACATGTGGGACTCGAGAACTGCCATGGCAAAGCTATTGCATAGCATTTTGTTTTCAATAAAATGTATTAAATTAGAAAAAAATAATTAACATAATTTTTTTTAATTATTAGAAAAGGCTATAATAGCCTTTTCTTTTGGAGCGTTACTGATACGCCAATAAAAAAAGACATGTGGGACTCGAGAACTGCCATTGCAAAGCTATTGCATAGCATTTTGTTTTCAATAAAATGTATTAAATTAGAAAAAAATAATTAACATAATTTTTTTTAATTATTAGAAAAGGCTATAATAGCCTTTTCTTTTGGAGCGTTACTGATACGCCAATAAAAAAAGACATGTGGGACTCGAGAACTGCCATGGCAAAGCTATTGCATAGCATTTAGTTTTCAATAAAATGTATTAAATTAGAAAAAAATAATTAACATAATTTTTTTTAATTATTAGAAAAGGCTATAGCCTTTTCTTTTGGAGCGTTACTGATACGCCAATAAAAAAAGACATGTGGGACTCGAGAACTGCCATGGCAAAGCTATTGCATAGCATTTTGTTTTCAATAAAATGTATTAAATTAGAAAAAAATAATTAACATAATTTTTTTTAATTATTAGAAAAGGCTATAGCCTTTTCTTTTGGAGCGTTACTGATACGCCAATAAAAAAAGACATGTGGGACTCGAGAACTGCCATGGCAAAGCTATTGCATAGCATTTTGTTTTCAATAAAATGTATTAAATTAGAAAAAAATAATTAACATAATTTTTTTTAATTATTAGAAAAGGCTATATATAGCCTTTTCTTTTGGAGCGTTACTGATACGCCAATAAAAAAAGACATGTGGGACTCGAGAACTGCCATGGCAAAGCTATTGCATAGCATTTTGTTTTCAATAAAATGTATTAAATATAGCCTTTTCTTTTGGAGCGTTACTGATACGCCAATAAAAAAAGACATGTGGGACTCGAGAACTGCCATGGAAAAGCTATTGCATAGCATTTTGTTTTCAATAAAATGTATTAAATTAGAAAAAAATAATTAACATAATTTTTTTTAATTATTAGAAAAGGCTATAGCCTTTTCTTTTGGAGCGTTACTGATACGCCAATAAAAAAAGACATGTGGGACTCGAGAACTGCCATGGCAAAGCTATTGCATAGCATTTTGTTTTCAATAAAATATATTAAATTAGAAAAAAATAATTAACATAATTTTTTTTAATTATTAGAAAAGGCTATAGCCTTTTCTTTTGGAGCGTTACTGATACGCCAATAAAAAAAAGACATGTGGGACTCGAGAACTGCCATGGCAAAGCTATTGCATAGCATTTTGTTTTCAATAAAATGTATTAAATTAGAAAAAAATAATTAACATAATTTTTTTTAATTATTAGAAAAGGCTATAGCCTTTTCTTTTGGAGCGTTACTGATACGCCAATAAAAAAAGACATGTGGGACTCGAGAACTGCCATGGCAAAGCTATTGCATAGCATTTTGTTTTCAATAAAATGTATTAAATTAGAAAAAAATAATTAACATAATTTTTTTTAATTATTAGAAAAGGCTATATATAGCCTTTTCTTTTGGAGCGTTACTGATACGCCAATAAAAAAAGACATGTGGGACTCGAGAACTGCCATGGCAAAGCTATTGCATAGCATTTTGTTTTCAATAAAATGTATTAAATTAGAAAAAAATAATTAACATAATTTTTTTTAATTATTAGAAAAGGCTATATATAGCCTTTTCTTTTGGAGCGTTACTGATACGCCAATAAAAAAAGACATGTGGGACTCGAGAACTGCCATGGCAAAGCTATTGCATAGCATTTTGTTTTCAATAAAATGTATTAAATTAGAAAAAAATAATTAACATAATTTTTTTTAATTATTAGAAAAGGCTATATATAGCCTTTTCTTTTGGAGCGTTACTGATACGCCAATAAAAAAAGACATGTGGAATTCGAGAACTGCCATGGCAAAGCTATTGCATAGCATTTTGTTTTCAATAAAATGTATTAAATTAGAAAAAAATAATTAACATAATTTTTTTTAATTATTAGAAAAGGCTATAGCCTTTTCTTTTGGAGCGTTACTGATACGCCAATAAAAAAAGACATGTGGGACTCGAGAACTGCCATGGCAAAGCTATTGCATAGCATTTTGTTTTCAATAAAATGTATTAAATTAGAAAAAAATAATTAACATAATTTTTTTTAATTATTAGAAAAGGCTATAGCCTTTTCTTTTGGAGCGTTACTGATACGCCAATAAAAAAAGACATGTGGGACTCGAGAACTGCCATGGCAAAGCTATTGCATAGCATTTTGTTTTCAATAAAATGTATTAAATATAGCCTTTTCTTTTGGAGCGTTACTGATACGCCAATAAAAAAAGACATGTGGGACTCGAGAACTGCCATGGCAAAGCTATTGCATAGCATTTTGTTTTCAATAAAATGTATTAAATATAGCCTTTTCTTTTGGAGCGTTACTGATACGCCAATAAAAAAAGACATGTGGGACTCGAGAACTGCCATGGAAAAGCTATTGCATAGCATTTTGTTTTCAATAAAATGTATTAAATTAGAAAAAAATAATTAACATAATTTTTTTTAATTATTAGAAAAGGCTATAGCCTTTTCTTTTGGAGCGTTACTGATACGCCAATAAAAAAAGACATGTGGGACTCGAGAACTGCCATGGCAAAGCTATTGCATAGCATTTTGTTTTCAATAAAATATATTAAATTAGAAAAAAATAATTAACATAATTTTTTTTAATTATTAGAAAAGGCTATAGCCTTTTCTTTTGGAGCGTTACTGATACGCCAATAAAAAAAAGACATGTGGGACTCGAGAACTGCCATGGCAAAGCTATTGCATAGCATTTTGTTTTCAATAAAATGTATTAAATTAGAAAAAAATAATTAACATAATTTTTTTTAATTATTAGAAAAGGCTATAGCCTTTTCTTTTGGAGCGTTACTGATACGCCAATAAAAAAAGACATGTGGGACTCGAGAACTGCCATGGCAAAGCTATTGCATAGCATTTTGTTTTCAATAAAATGTATTAAATTAGAAAAAAATAATTAACATAATTTTTTTTAATTATTAGAAAAGGCTATATATAGCCTTTTCTTTTGGAGCGTTACTGATACGCCAATAAAAAAAGACATGTGGGACTCGAGAACTGCCATGGCAAAGCTATTGCATAGCATTTTGTTTTCAATAAAATGTATTAAATTAGAAAAAAATAATTAACATAATTTTTTTTAATTATTAGAAAAGGCTATATATAGCCTTTTCTTTTGGAGCGTTACTGATACGCCAATAAAAAAAGACATGTGGGACTCGAGAACTGCCATGGCAAAGCTATTGCATAGCATTTTGTTTTCAATAAAATGTATTAAATTAGAAAAAAATAATTAACATAATTTTTTTTAATTATTAGAAAAGGCTATATATAGCCTTTTCTTTTGGAGCGTTACTGATACGCCAATAAAAAAAGACATGTGGGACTCGAGAACTGCCATGGCAAAGCTATTGCATAGCATTTTGTTTTCAATAAAATGTATTAAATTAGAAAAAAATAATTAACATAATTTTTTTTAATTATTAGAAAAGGCTATATATAGCCTTTTCTTTTGGAGCGTTACTGATACGCCAATAAAAAAAGACATGTGGAATTCGAGAACTGCCATGGCAAAGCTATTGCATAGCATTTTGTTTTCAATAAAATGTATTAAATTAGAAAAAAATAATTAACATAATTTTTTTTAATTATTAGAAAAGGCTATATATAGCCTTTTCTTTTGGAGCGTTACTGATACGCCAATAAAAAAAGACATGTGGGACTCGAGAACTGCCATGGCAAAGCTATTGCATAGCATTTTGTTTTCAATAAAATGTATTAAATTAGAAAAAAATAATTAACATAATTTTTTTTAATTATTAGAAAAGGCTATATATAGCCTTTTCTTTTGGAGCGTTACTGATACGCCAATAAAAAAAGACATGTGGAATTCGAGAACTGCCATGGCAAAGCTATTGCATAGCATTTTGTTTTCAATAAAATGTATTAAATTAGAAAAAAATAATTAACATAATTTTTTTTAATTATTAGAAAAGGCTATAGCCTTTTCTTTTGGAGCGTTACTGATACGCCAATAAAAAAAGACATGTGGGACTCGAGAACTGCCATGGCAAAGCTATTGCATAGCATTTTGTTTTCAATAAAATGTATTAAATTAGAAAAAAATAATTAACATAATTTTTTTTAATTATTAGAAAAGGCTATAGCCTTTTCTTTTGGAGCGTTACTGATACGCCAATAAAAAAAGACATGTGGGACTCGAGAACTGCCATGGCAAAGCTATTGCATAGCATTTTGTTTTCAATAAAATGTATTAAATATAGCCTTTTCTTTTGGAGCGTTACTGATACGCCAATAAAAAAAGACATGTGGGACTCGAGAACTGCCATGGCAAAGCTATTGCATAGCATTTTGTTTTCAATAAAATGTATTAAATTAGAAAAAAATAATTAACATAATTTTTTTTAATTATTAGAAAAGGCTATAGCCTTTTCTTTTGGAGCGTTACTGATACGCCAATAAAAAAAGACATGTGGGACTCGAGAACTGCCATGGCAAAGCTATTGCATAGCATTTTGTTTTCAATAAAATGTATTAAATTAGAAAAAAATAATTAACATAATTTTTTTTAATTATTAGAAAAGGCTATAGCCTTTTCTTTTGGAGCGTTACTGATACGCCAATAAAAAAAGACATGTGGGACTCGAGAACTGCCATGGAAAAGCTATTGCATAGCATTTTGTTTTCAATAAAATGTATTAAATTAGAAAAAAATAATTAACATAATTTTTTTTAATTATTAGAAAAGGCTATAGCCTTTTCTTTTGGAGCGTTACTGATACGCCAATAAAAAAAGACATGTGGGACTCGAGAACTGCCATGGCAAAGCTATTGCATAGCATTTTGTTTTCAATAAAATGTATTAAATTAGAAAAAAATAATTAACATAATTTTTTTTAATTATTAGAAAAGGCTATAGCCTTTTCTTTTGGAGCGTTACTGATACGCCAATAAAAAAAGACATGTGGGACTCGAGAACTGCCATGGCAAAGCTATTGCATAGCATTTTGTTTTCAATAAAATGTATTAAATTAGAAAAAAATAATTAACATAATTTTTTTTAATTATTAGAAAAGGCTATAGCCTTTTCTTTTGGAGCGTTACTGATACGCCAATAAAAAAAGACATGTGGGACTCGAGAACTGCCATGGAAAAGCTATTGCATAGCATTTTGTTTTCAATAAAATGTATTAAATTAGAAAAAAATAATTAACATAATTTTTTTAATTATTAGAAAAGGCTATAGCCTTTTCTTTTGGAGCGTTACTGATACGCCAATAAAAAAAGACATGTGGGACTCGAGAACTGCCATGGCAAAGCTATTGCATAGCATTTTGTTTTCAATAAAATGTATTAAATTAGAAAAAAATAATTAACATAATTTTTTTTAATTATTAGAAAAGGCTATAGCCTTTTCTTTTGGAGCGTTACTGATACGCCAATAAAAAAAGACATGTGGGACTCGAGAACTGCCATGGCAAAGCTATTGCATAGCATTTTGTTTTCAATAAAATGTATTAAATTAGAAAAAAATAATTAACATAATTTTTTTTAATTATTAGAAAAGGCTATATATAGCCTTTTCTTTTGGAGCGTTACTGATACGCCAATAAAAAAAGACATGTGGGACTCGAGAACTGCCATGGCAAAGCTATTGCATAGCATTTTGTTTTCAATAAAATGTATTAAATTAGAAAAAAATAATTAACATAATTTTTTTTAATTATTAGAAAAGGCTATAGCCTATTCTTTTGGAGCGTTACTGATACGCCAATAAAAAAAGACATGTGGGACTCGAGAACTGCCATGGCAAAGCTATTGCATAGCATTTTGTTTTCAATAAAATGTATTAAATATAGCCTTTTCTTTTGGAGCGTTACTGATACGCCAATAAAAAAAGACATGTGGGACTCGAGAACTGCCATGGCAAAGCTATTGCATAGCATTTTGTTTTCAATAAAATGTATTAAATTAGAAAAAAATAATTAACATAATTTTTTTTAATTATTAGAAAAGGCTATAGCCTTTTCTTTTGGAGCGTTACTGATACGCCAATAAAAAAAGACATGTGGGACTCGAGAACTGCCATGGAAAAGCTATTGCATAGCATTTTGTTTTCAATAAAATGTATTAAATTAGAAAAAAATAATTAACATAATTTTTTTTAATTATTAGAAAAGGCTATAGCCTTTTCTTTTGGAGCGTTACTGATACGCCAATAAAAAAAGACATGTGGGACTCGAGAACTGCCATGGAAAAGCTATTGCATAGCATTTTGTTTTCAATAAAATGTATTAAATTAGAAAAAAATAATTAACATAATTTTTTTTAATTATTAGAAAAGGCTATAGCCTTTTCTTTTGGAGCGTTACTGATACGCCAATAAAAAAAGACATGTGGGACTCGAGAACTGCCATGGCAAAGCTACTGCATAGCATTTTGTTTTCAATAAAATGTATTAAATTAGAAAAAAATAATTAACATAATTTTTTTTAATTATTAGAAAAGGCTATAGCCTTTTCTTTTGGAGCGTTACTGATACGCCAATAAAAAAAGACATGTGGGACTCGAGAACTGCCATGGCAAAGCTATTGCATAGCATTTTGTTTTCAATAAAATGTATTAAATTAGAAAAAAATAATTAACATAATTTTTTTTAATTATTAGAAAAGGCTATATATAGCCTTTTCTTTTGGAGCGTTACTGATACGCCAATAAAAAAAGACATGTGGGACTCGAGAACTGCCATGGCAAAGCTATTGCATAGCATTTTGTTTTCAATAAAATGTATTAAATTAGAAAAAAATAATTAACATAATTTTTTTTAATTATTAGAAAAGGCTATAGCCTTTTCTTTTGGAGCGTTACTGATACGCCAATAAAAAAAGACATGTGGGACTCGAGAACTGCCATGGAAAAGCTATTGCATAGCATTTTGTTTTCAATAAAATGTATTAAATTAGAAAAAAATAATTAACATAATTTTTTTTAATTATTAGAAAAGGCTATAGCCTTTTCTTTTGGAGCGTTACTGATACGCCAATAAAAAAAGACATGTGGGACTCGAGAACTGCCATGGCAAAGCTATTGCATAGCATTTTGTTTTCAATAAAATGTATTAAATTAGAAAAAAATAATTAACATAATTTTTTTTAATTATTAGAAAAGGCTATATATAGCCTTTTCTTTTGGAGCGTTACTGATACGCCAATAAAAAAAGACATGTGGGACTCGAGAACTGCCATGGCAAAGCTATTGCATAGCATTTTGTTTTCAATAAAATGTATTAAATATAGCCTTTTCTTTTGGAGCGTTACTGATACGCCAATAAAAAAAGACATGTGGGACTCGAGAACTGCCATGGAAAAGCTATTGCATAGCATTTTGTTTTCAATAAAATGTATTAAATTAGAAAAAAATAATTAACATAATTTTTTTTAATTATTAGAAAAGGCTATAGCCTTTTCTTTTGGAGCGTTACTGATACGCCAATAAAAAAAGACATGTGGGACTCGAGAACTGCCATGGCAAAGCTATTGCATAGCATTTTGTTTTCAATAAAATGTATTAAATTAGAAAAAAATAATTAACATAATTTTTTTTAATTATTAGAAAAGGCTATATATAGCCTTTTCTTTTGGAGCGTTACTGATACGCCAATAAAAAAGACATGTGGGACTCGAGAACTGCCATGGCAAAGCTATTGCATAGCATTTTGTTTTCAATAAAATGTATTAAATATAGCCTTTTCTTTTGGAGCGTTACTGATACGCCAATAAAAAAAGACATGTGGGACTCGAGAACTGCCATGGAAAAGCTATTGCATAGCATTTTGTTTTCAATAAAATGTATTAAATTAGAAAAAAATAATTAACATAATTTTTTTTAATTATTAGAAAAGGCTATAGCCTTTTCTTTTGGAGCGTTACTGATACGCCAATAAAAAAAGACATGTGGGACTCGAGAACTGCCATGGCAAAGCTATTGCATAGCATTTTGTTTTCAATAAAATGTATTAAATTAGAAAAAAATAATTAACATAATTTTTTTTAATTATTAGAAAAGGCTATATATAGCCTTTTCTTTTGGAGCGTTACTGATACGCCAATAAAAAAAGACATGTGGGACTCGAGAACTGCCATGGCAAAGCTATTGCATAGCATTTTGTTTTCAATAAAATGTATTAAATATAGCCTTTTCTTTTGGAGCGTTACTGATACGCCAATAAAAAAAGACATGTGGGACTCGAGAACTGCCATGGAAAAGCTATTGCATAGCATTTTGTTTTCAATAAAATGTATTAAATATAGCCTTTTCTTTTGGAGCGTTACTGATACGCCAATAAAAAAAGACATGTGGGACTCGAGAACTGCCATGGCAAAGCTATTGCATAGCATTTTGTTTTCAATAAAATGTATTAAATTAGAAAAAAATAATTAACATAATTTTTTTTAATTATTAGAAAAGGCTATATATAGCCTTTTCTTTTGGAGCGTTACTGATACGCCAATAAAAAAAGACATGTGGGACTCGAGAACTGCCATGGCAAAGCTATTGCATAGCATTTTGTTTTCAATAAAATGTATTAAATATAGCCTTTTCTTTTGGAGCGTTACTGATACGCCAATAAAAAAAGACATGTGGGACTCGAGAACTGCCATGGAAAAGCTATTGCATAGCATTTTGTTTTCAATAAAATGTATTAAATTAGAAAAAAATAATTAACATAATTTTTTTTAATTATTAGAAAAGGCTATAGCCTTTTCTTTTGGAGCGTTACTGATACGCCAATAAAAAAAGACATGTGGGACTCGAGAACTGCCATGGCAAAGCTATTGCATAGCATTTTGTTTTCAATAAAATGTATTAAATTAGAAAAAAATAATTAACATAATTTTTTTTAATTATTAGAAAAGGCTATAGCCTTTTCTTTTGGAGCGTTACTGATACGCCAATAAAAAAAGACATGTGGGACTCGAGAACTGCCATGGAAAAGCTATTGCATAGCATTTTGTTTTCAATAAAATGTATTAAATTAGAAAAAAATAATTAACATAATTTTTTTTAATTATTAGAAAAGGCTATAGCCTTTTCTTTTGGAGCGTTACTGATACGCCAATAAAAAAAAACATGTGGGACTCGAGAACTGCCATGGCAAAGCTATTGCATAGCATTTTGTTTTCAATAAAATGTATTAAATTAGAAAAAAATAATTAACATAATTTTTTTTAATTATTAGAAAAGGCTATATATAGCCTTTTCTTTTGGAGCGTTACTGATACGCCAATAAAAAAAGACATGTGGGACTCGAGAACTGCCATGGCAAAGCTATTGCATAGCATTTTGTTTTCAATAAAATGTATTAAATATAGCCTTTTCTTTTGGAGCGTTACTGATACGCCAATAAAAAAAGACATGTGGGACTCGAGAACTGCCATGGAAAAGCTATTGCATAGCATTTTGTTTTCAATAAAATGTATTAAATATAGCCTTTTCTTTTGGAGCGTTACTGATACGCCAATAAAAAAAGACATGTGGGACTCGAGAACTGCCATGGCAAAGCTATTGCATAGCATTTTGTTTTCAATAAAATGTATTAAATTAGAAAAAAATAATTAACATAATTTTTTTTAATTATTAGAAAAGGCTATATATAGCCTTTTCTTTTGGAGCGTTACTGATACGCCAATAAAAAAAGACATGTGGGACTCGAGAACTGCCATGGCAAAGCTATTGCATAGCATTTTGTTTTCAATAAAATGTATTAAATTAGAAAAAAATAATTAACATAATTTTTTTTAATTATTAGAAAAGGCTATATATAGCCTTTTCTTTTGGAGCGTTACTGATACGCCAATAAAAAAAGACATGTGGGACTCGAGAACTGCCATGGCAAAGCTATTGCATAGCATTTTGTTTTCAATAAAATGTATTAAATATAGCCTTTTCTTTTGGAGCGTTACTGATACGCCAATAAAAAAAGACATGTGGGACTCGAGAACTGCCATGGAAAAGCTATTGCATAGCATTTTGTTTTCAATAAAATGTATTAAATATAGCCTTTTCTTTTGGAGCGTTACTGATACGCCAATAAAAAAAGACATGTGGGACTCGAGAACTGCCATGGCAAAGCTATTGCATAGCATTTTGTTTTCAATAAAATGTATTAAATATAGCCTTTTCTTTTGGAGCGTTACTGATACGCCAATAAAAAAAGACATGTGGGACTCGAGAACTGCCATGGCAAAGCTATTGCATAGCATTTTGTTTTCAATAAAATGTATTAAATATAGCCTTTTCTTTTGGAGCGTTACTGATACGCCAATAAAAAAAGACATGTGGGACTCGAGAACTGCCATGGAAAAGCTATTGCATAGCATTTTGTTTTCAATAAAATGTATTAAATATAGCCTTTTCTTTTGGAGCGTTACTGATACGCCAATAAAAAAAGACATGTGGGACTCGAGAACTGCCATGGCAAAGCTATTGCATAGCATTTTGTTTTCAATAAAATGTATTAAATATAGCCTTTTCTTTTGGAGCGTTACTGATACGCCAATAAAAAAAGACATGTGGGACTCGAGAACTGCCATGGAAAAGCTATTGCATAGCATTTTGTTTTCAATAAAATGTATTAAATATAGCCTTTTCTTTTGGAGCGTTACTGATACGCCAATAAAAAAAGACATGTGGGACTCGAGAACTGCCATGGCAAAGCTATTGCATAGCATTTTGTTTTCAATAAAATGTATTAAATTAGAAAAAAATAATTAACATAATTTTTTTTAATTATTAGAAAAGGCTATATATAGCCTTTTCTTTTGGAGCGTTACTGATACGCCAATAAAAAAAGACATGTGGGACTCGAGAACTGCCATGGCAAAGCTATTGCATAGCATTTTGTTTTCAATAAAATGTATTAAATATAGCCTTTTCTTTTGGAGCGTTACTGATACGCCAATAAAAAAAGACATGTGGGACTCGAGAACTGCCATGGCAAAGCTATTGCATAGCATTTTGTTTTCAATAAAATGTATTAAATTAGAAAAAAATAATTAACATAATTTTTTTTAATTATTAGAAAAGGCTATATATAGCCTTTTCTTTTGGAGCGTTACTGATACGCCAATAAAAAAAGACATGTGGGACTCGAGAACTGCCATGGCAAAGCTATTGCATAGCATTTTGTTTTCAATAAAATGTATTAAATATAGCCTTTTCTTTTGGAGCGTTACTGATACGCCAATAAAAAAAGACATGTGGGACTCGAGAACTGCCATGGCAAAGCTATTGCATAGCATTTTGTTTTCAATAAAATGTATTAAATATAGCCTTTTCTTTTGGAGCGTTACTGATACGCCAATAAAAAAAGACATGTGGGACTCGAGAACTGCCATGGAAAAGCTATTGCATAGCATTTTGTTTTCAATAAAATGTATTAAATATAGCCTTTTCTTTTGGAGCGTTACTGATACGCCAATAAAAAAAGACATGTGGGACTCGAGAACTGCCATGGAAAAGCTATTGCATAGCATTTTGTTTTCAATAAAATGTATTAAATATAGCCTTTTCTTTTGGAGCGTTACTGATACGCCAATAAAAAAAGACATGTGGGACTCGAGAACTGCCATGGCAAAGCTATTGCATAGCATTTTGTTTTCAATAAAATGTATTAAATTAGAAAAAAATAATTAACATAATTTTTTTTAATTATTAGAAAAGGCTATATATAGCCTTTTCTTTTGGAGCGTTACTGATACGCCAATAAAAAAAGACATGTGGGACTCGAGAACTGCCATGGCAAAGCTATTGCATAGCATTTTGTTTTCAATAAAATGTATTAAATATAGCCTTTTCTTTTGGAGCGTTACTGATACGCCAATAAAAAAAGACATGTGGGACTCGAGAACTGCCATGGAAAAGCTATTGCATAGCATTTTGTTTTCAATAAAATGTATTAAATTAGAAAAAAATAATTAACATAATTTTTTTTAATTATTAGAAAAGGCTATATATAGCCTTTTCTTTTGGAGCGTTACTGATACGCCAATAAAAAAAGACATGTGGGACTCGAGAACTGCCATGGCAAAGCTATTGCATAGCATTTTGTTTTCAATAAAATGTATTAAATATAGCCTTTTCTTTTGGAGCGTTACTGATACGCCAATAAAAAAAGACATGTGGGACTCGAGAACTGCCATGGAAAAGCTATTGCATAGCATTTTGTTTTCAATAAAATGTATTAAATTAGAAAAAAATAATTAACATAATTTTTTTTAATTATTAGAAAAGGCTATAGCCTTTTCTTTTGGAGCGTTACTGATACGCCAATAAAAAAAGACATGTGGGACTCGAGAACTGCCATGGCAAAGCTATTGCATAGCATTTTGTTTTCAATAAAATGTATTAAATTAGAAAAAAATAATTAACATAATTTTTTTTAATTATTAGAAAAGGCTATAGCCTTTTCTTTTGGAGCGTTACTGATACGCCAATAAAAAAAGACATGTGGGACTCGAGAACTGCCATGGAAAAGCTATTGCATAGCATTTTGTTTTCAATAAAATGTATTAAATTAGAAAAAAATAATTAACATAATTTTTTTTAATTATTAGAAAAGGCTATAGCCTTTTCTTTTGGAGCGTTACTGATACGCCAATAAAAAAAAACATGTGGGACTCGAGAACTGCCATGGCAAAGCTATTGCATAGCATTTTGTTTTCAATAAAATGTATTAAATTAGAAAAAAATAATTAACATAATTTTTTTTAATTATTAGAAAAGGCTATATATAGCCTTTTCTTTTGGAGCGTTACTGATACGCCAATAAAAAAAGACATGTGGGACTCGAGAACTGCCATGGCAAAGCTATTGCATAGCATTTTGTTTTCAATAAAATGTATTAAATATAGCCTTTTCTTTTGGAGCGTTACTGATACGCCAATAAAAAAAGACATGTGGGACTCGAGAACTGCCATGGCAAAGCTATTGCATAGCATTTTGTTTTCAATAAAATGTATTAAATATAGCCTTTTCTTTTGGAGCGTTACTGATACGCCAATAAAAAAAGACATGTGGGACTCGAGAACTGCCATGGCAAAGCTATTGCATAGCATTTTGTTTTCAATAAAATGTATTAAATATAGCCTTTTCTTTTGGAGCGTTACTGATACGCCAATAAAAAAAGACATGTGGGACTCGAGAACTGCCATGGCAAAGCTATTGCATAGCATTTTGTTTTCAATAAAATGTATTAAATATAGCCTTTTCTTTTGGAGCGTTACTGATACGCCAATAAAAAAAGACATGTGGGACTCGAGAACTGCCATGGCAAAGCTATTGCATAGCATTTTGTTTTCAATAAAATGTATTAAATTAGAAAAAAATAATTAACATAATTTTTTTTAATTATTAGAAAAGGCTATAGCCTTTTCTTTTGGAGCGTTACTGATACGCCAATAAAAAAAAACATGTGGGACTCGAGAACTGCCATGGCAAAGCTATTGCATAGCATTTTGTTTTCAATAAAATGTATTAAATTAGAAAAAAATAATTAACATAATTTTTTTTAATTATTAGAAAAGGCTATATATAGCCTTTTCTTTTGGAGCGTTACTGATACGCCAATAAAAAAAGACATGTGGGACTCGAGAACTGCCATGGCAAAGCTATTGCATAGCATTTTGTTTTCAATAAAATGTATTAAATATAGCCTTTTCTTTTGGAGCGTTACTGATACGCCAATAAAAAAAGACATGTGGGACTCGAGAACTGCCATGGCAAAGCTATTGCATAGCATTTTGTTTTCAATAAAATGTATTAAATTAGAAAAAAATAATTAACATAATTTTTTTTAATTATTAGAAAAGGCTATATATAGCCTTTTCTTTTGGAGCGTTACTGATACGCCAATAAAAAAAGACATGTGGGACTCGAGAACTGCCATGGCAAAGCTATTGCATAGCATTTTGTTTTCAATAAAATGTATTAAATTAGAAAAAAATAATTAACATAATTTTTTTTAATTATTAGAAAAGGCTATATATAGCCTTTTCTTTTGGAGCGTTACTGATACGCCAATAAAAAAAGACATGTGGGACTCGAGAACTGCCATGGCAAAGCTATTGCATAGCATTTTGTTTTCAATAAAATGTATTAAATATAGCCTTTTCTTTTGGAGCGTTACTGATACGCCAATAAAAAAAGACATGTGGGACTCGAGAACTGCCATGGCAAAGCTATTGCATAGCATTTTGTTTTCAATAAAATGTATTAAATATAGCCTTTTCTTTTGGAGCGTTACTGATACGCCAATAAAAAAAGACATGTGGGACTCGAGAACTGCCATGGAAAAGCTATTGCATAGCATTTTGTTTTCAATAAAATGTATTAAATATAGCCTTTTCTTTTGGAGCGTTACTGATACGCCAATAAAAAAAGACATGTGGGACTCGAGAACTGCCATGGCAAAGCTATTGCATAGCATTTTGTTTTCAATAAAATGTATTAAATATAGCCTTTTCTTTTGGAGCGTTACTGATACGCCAATAAAAAAAGACATGTGGGACTCGAGAACTGCCATGGAAAAGCTATTGCATAGCATTTTGTTTTCAATAAAATGTATTAAATATAGCCTTTTCTTTTGGAGCGTTACTGATACGCCAATAAAAAAAGACATGTGGGACTCGAGAACTGCCATGGCAAAGCTATTGCATAGCATTTTGTTTTCAATAAAATGTATTAAATTAGAAAAAAATAATTAACATAATTTTTTTTAATTATTAGAAAAGGCTATATATAGCCTTTTCTTTTGGAGCGTTACTGATACGCCAATAAAAAAAGACATGTGGGACTCGAGAACTGCCATGGCAAAGCTATTGCATAGCATTTTGTTTTCAATAAAATGTATTAAATATAGCCTTTTCTTTTGGAGCGTTACTGATACGCCAATAAAAAAAGACATGTGGGACTCGAGAACTGCCATGGCAAAGCTATTGCATAGCATTTTGTTTTCAATAAAATGTATTAAATTAGAAAAAAATAATTAACATAATTTTTTTTAATTATTAGAAAAGGCTATATATAGCCTTTTCTTTTGGAGCGTTACTGATACGCCAATAAAAAAAGACATGTGGGACTCGAGAACTGCCATGGCAAAGCTATTGCATAGCATTTTGTTTTCAATAAAATGTATTAAATATAGCCTTTTCTTTTGGAGCGTTACTGATACGCCAATAAAAAAAGACATGTGGGACTCGAGAACTGCCATGGCAAAGCTATTGCATAGCATTTTGTTTTCAATAAAATGTATTAAATATAGCCTTTTCTTTTGGAGCGTTACTGATACGCCAATAAAAAAAGACATGTGGGACTCGAGAACTGCCATGGAAAAGCTATTGCATAGCATTTTGTTTTCAATAAAATGTATTAAATATAGCCTTTTCTTTTGGAGCGTTACTGATACGCCAATAAAAAAAGACATGTGGGACTCGAGAACTGCCATGGAAAAGCTATTGCATAGCATTTTGTTTTCAATAAAATGTATTAAATATAGCCTTTTCTTTTGGAGCGTTACTGATACGCCAATAAAAAAAGACATGTGGGACTCGAGAACTGCCATGGCAAAGCTATTGCATAGCATTTTGTTTTCAATAAAATGTATTAAATTAGAAAAAAATAATTAACATAATTTTTTTTAATTATTAGAAAAGGCTATATATAGCCTTTTCTTTTGGAGCGTTACTGATACGCCAATAAAAAAAGACATGTGGGACTCGAGAACTGCCATGGCAAAGCTATTGCATAGCATTTTGTTTTCAATAAAATGTATTAAATATAGCCTTTTCTTTTGGGGCGTTACTGATACGCCAATAAAAAAAGACATGTGGGACTCGAGAACTGCCATGGAAAAGCTATTGCATAGCATTTTGTTTTCAATAAAATGTATTAAATATAGCCTTTTCTTTTGGAGCGTTACTGATACGCCAATAAAAAAAGACATGTGGGACTCGAGAACTGCCATGGCAAAGCTATTGCATAGCATTTTGTTTTCAATAAAATGTATTAAATATAGCCTTTTCTTTTGGAGCGTTACTGATACGCCAATAAAAAAAGACATGTGGGACTCGAGAACTGCCATGGCAAAGCTATTGCATAGCATTTTGTTTTCAATAAAATGTATTAAATATAGCCTTTTCTTTTGGAGCGTTACTGATACGCCAATAAAAAAAGACATGTGGGACTCGAGAACTGCCATGGAAAAGCTATTGCATAGCATTTTGTTTTCAATAAAATGTATTAAATATAGCCTTTTCTTTTGGAGCGTTACTGATACGCCAATAAAAAAAGACATGTGGGACTCGAGAACTGCCATGGAAAAGCTATTGCATAGCATTTTGTTTTCAATAAAATGTATTAAATATAGCCTTTTCTTTTGGAGCGTTACTGATACGCCAATAAAAAAAGACATGTGGGACTCGAGAACTGCCATGGCAAAGCTATTGCATAGCATTTTGTTTTCAATAAAATGTATTAAATATAGCCTTTTCTTTTGGAGCGTTACTGATACGCCAATAAAAAAAGACATGTGGGACTCGAGAACTGCCATGGCAAAGCTATTGCATAGCATTTTGTTTTCAATAAAATGTATTAAATATAGCCTTTTCTTTTGGAGCGTTACTGATACGCCAATAAAAAAAGACATGTGGGACTCGAGAACTGCCATGGAAAAGCTATTGCATAGCATTTTGTTTTCAATAAAATGTATTAAATATAGCCTTTTCTTTTGGAGCGTTACTGATACGCCAATAAAAAAAGACATGTGGGACTCGAGAACTGCCATGGCAAAGCTATTGCATAGCATTTTGTTTTCAATAAAATGTATTAAATATAGCCTTTTCTTTTGGAGCGTTACTGATACGCCAATAAAAAAAGACATGTGGGACTCGAGAACTGCCATGGCAAAGCTATTGCATAGCATTTTGTTTTCAATAAAATGTATTAAATATAGCCTTTTCTTTTGGAGCGTTACTGATACGCCAATAAAAAAAGACATGTGGGACTCGAGAACTGCCATGGCAAAGCTATTGCATAGCATTTTGTTTTCAATAAAATGTATTAAATATAGCCTTTTCTTTTGGAGCGTTACTGATACGCCAATAAAAAAAGACATGTGGGACTCGAGAACTGCCATGGCAAAGCTATTGCATAGCATTTTGTTTTCAATAAAATGTATTAAATATAGCCTTTTCTTTTGGAGCGTTACTGATACGCCAATAAAAAAAGACATGTGGGACTCGAGAACTGCCATGGCAAAGCTATTGCATAGCATTTTGTTTTCAATAAAATGTATTAAATATAGCCTTTTCTTTTGGAGCGTTACTGATACGCCAATAAAAAAAGACATGTGGGACTCGAGAACTGCCATGGCAAAGCTATTGCATAGCATTTTGTTTTCAATAAAATGTATTAAATATAGCCTTTTCTTTTGGAGCGTTACTGATACGCCAATAAAAAAAGACATGTGGGACTCGAGAACTGCCATGGCAAAGCTATTGCATAGCATTTTGTTTTCAATAAAATGTATTAAATATAGCCTTTTCTTTTGGAGCGTTACTGATACGCCAATAAAAAAAGACATGTGGGACTCGAGAACTGCCATGGCAAAGCTATTGCATAGCATTTTGTTTTCAATAAAATGTATTAAATATAGCCTTTTCTTTTGGAGCGTTACTGATACGCCAATAAAAAAAGACATGTGGGACTCGAGAACTGCCATGGCAAAGCTATTGCATAGCATTTTGTTTTCAATAAAATGTATTAAATATAGCCTTTTCTTTTGGAGCGTTACTGATACGCCAATAAAAAAAGACATGTGGGACTCGAGAACTGCCATGGCAAAGCTATTGCATAGCATTTTGTTTTCAATAAAATGTATTAAATATAGCCTTTTCTTTTGGAGCGTTACTGATACGCCAATAAAAAAAGACATGTGGGACTCGAGAACTGCCATGGCAAAGCTATTGCATAGCATTTTGTTTTCAATAAAATGTATTAAATATAGCCTTTTCTTTTGGAGCGTTACTGATACGCCAATAAAAAAAGACATGTGGGACTCGAGAACTGCCATGGCAAAGCTATTGCATAGCATTTTGTTTTCAATAAAATGTATTAAATATAGCCTTTTCTTTTGGAGCGTTACTGATACGCCAATAAAAAAAGACATGTGGGACTCGAGAACTGCCATGGCAAAGCTATTGCATAGCATTTTGTTTTCAATAAAATGTATTAAATATAGCCTTTTCTTTTGGAGCGTTACTGATACGCCAATAAAAAAAGACATGTGGGACTCGAGAACTGCCATGGCAAAGCTATTGCATAGCATTTTGTTTTCAATAAAATGTATTAAATATAGCCTTTTCTTTTGGAGCGTTACTGATACGCCAATAAAAAAAGACATGTGGGACTCGAGAACTGCCATGGCAAAGCTATTGCATAGCATTTTGTTTTCAATAAAATGTATTAAATATAGCCTTTTCTTTTGGAGCGTTACTGATACGCCAATAAAAAAAGACATGTGGACTCGAGAACTGCCATGGCAAAGCTATTGCATAGCATTTTGTTTTCAATAAAATGTATTAAATATAGCCTTTTCTTTTGGAGCGTTACTGATACGCCAATAAAAAAAGACATGTGGGACTCGAGAACTGCCATGGCAAAGCTATTGCATAGCATTTTGTTTTCAATAAAATGTATTAAATATAGCCTTTTCTTTTGGAGCGTTACTGATACGCCAATAAAAAAAGACATGTGGGACTCGAGAACTGCCATGGCAAAGCTATTGCATAGCATTTTGTTTTCAATAAAATGTATTAAATATAGCCTTTTCTTTTGGAGCGTTACTGATACGCCAATAAAAAAAGACATGTGGGACTCGAGAACTGCCATGGCAAAGCTATTGCATAGCATTTTGTTTTCAATAAAATGTATTAAATATAGCCTTTTCTTTTGGAGCGTTACTGATACGCCAATAAAAAAAGACATGTGGGACTCGAGAACTGCCATGGCAAAGCTATTGCATAGCATTTTGTTTTCAATAAAATGTATTAAATATAGCCTTTTCTTTTGGAGCGTTACTGATACGCCAATAAAAAAAGACATGTGGGACTCGAGAACTGCCATGGCAAAGCTATTGCATAGCATTTTGTTTTCAATAAAATGTATTAAATATAGCCTTTTCTTTTGGAGCGTTACTGATACGCCAATAAAAAAAGACATGTGGGACTCGAGAACTGCCATGGCAAAGCTATTGCATAGCATTTTGTTTTCAATAAAATGTATTAAATATAGCCTTTTCTTTTGGAGCGTTACTGATACGCCAATAAAAAAAGACATGTGGGACTCGAGAACTGCCATGGCAAAGCTATTGCATAGCATTTTGTTTTCAATAAAATGTATTAAATATAGCCTTTTCTTTTGGAGCGTTACTGATACGCCAATAAAAAAAGACATGTGGGACTCGAGAACTGCCAA
>CATQFJ010000201.1:0-26841 GCA_956483585.1 Gymnocheta viridis
GAGCGTTACTGATACGCCAATAAAAAAAGACATTAATTTTTATTTTAATTAATAGAAAAGGCTATAGCCTTTTCTTTTTGAGCGTTACTGATACGCCAATAAAAAAAGACATTAATTTTTATTTTAATTAATAGAAAAGGCTATAGCCTTTTCTTTTTGAGCGTTACTGATACGCCAATAAAAAAAGACATTAATTTTTATTTTAATTAATAGAAAAGGCTATAGCCTTTTCTTTTTGAGCGTTACTGATACGCCAATAAAAAAAGACATTAATTTTTATTTTAATTAATAGAAAAGGCTATAGCCTTTTCTTTTTGAGCGTTACTGATACGCCAATAAAAAAAGACATTAATTTTTATTTTAATTAATAGAAAAGGCTATAGCCTTTTCTTTTTGAGCGTTACTGATACGCCAATAAAAAAAGACATTAATTTTTTTTTAATTAATAGAAAAGGCTATAGCCTTTTCTTTTTGAGCGTTACTGATACGCCAATAAAAAAAGACATTAATTTTTATTTTAATTAATAGAAAAGGCTATAGCCTTTTCTTTTTGAGCGTTACTGATACGCCAATAAAAAAAGACATTAATTTTTATTTTAATTAATAGAAAAGGCTATAGCCTTTTCTTTTTGAGCGTTACTGATACGCCAATAAAAAAAAACATTAATTTTTATTTTAATTAATAGAAAAGGCTATAGCCTTTTCTTTTTGAGCGTTACTGATACGCCAATAAAAAAAGACATTAATTTTTTTTAATTAATAGATAATAATAATAATAATAATTTTCTTTTTGAGCGTTACTGATACGCCAATAAAAAAAGACATTAATTTTTATTTTAATTAATAGAAAAGGCTATAGCCTTTTCTTTTTGAGCGTTACTGATACGCCAATAAAAAAAGACATTAATTTTTTTTTAATTAATAGAAAAGGCTATAGCCTTTTCTTTTTGAGCGTTACTGATACGCCAATAAAAAAAGACATTAATTTTTATTTTAATTAATAGAAAAGGCTATATATAGCCTTTTCTTTTTGAGCGTTACTGATACGCCAATAAAAAAAGACATTAATTTTTATTTTAATTAATAGAAAAGGCTATAGCCTTTTCTTTTTGAGCGTTACTGATACGCCAATAAAAAAAGACATTAATTTTTTTTAATTAATAGAAAAGGCTATAGCCTTTTCTTTTTGAGCGTTACTGATACGCCAATAAAAAAAGACATTAATTTTTATTTTAATTAATAGAAAAGGCTATAGCCTTTTCTTTTTGAGCGTTACTGATACGCCAATAAAAAAAGACATTAATTTTTTTTAATTAATAGAAAAGGCTATAGCCTTTTCTTTTTGAGCGTTACTGATACGCCAATAAAAAAAGACATTAATTTTTATTTTAATTAATAGAAAAGGCTATAGCCTTTTCTTTTTGAGCGTTACTGATACGCCAATAAAAAAAGACATTAATTTTTATTTTAATTAATAGAAAAGGCTATAGCCTTTTCTTTTTGAGCGTTACTGATACGCCAATAAAAAAAGACATTAATTTTTATTTTAATTAATAGAAAAGGCTATAGCCTTTTCTTTTTGAGCGTTACTGATACGCCAATAAAAAAAGACATTAATTTTTATTTTAATTAATAGAAAAGGCTATAGCCTTTTCTTTTTGAGCGTTACTGATACGCCAATAAAAAAAGACATTAATTTTTATTTTAATTAATAGAAAAGGCTATAGCCTTTTCTTTTTGAGCGTTACTGATACGCCAATAAAAAAAGACATTAATTTTTATTTTAATTAATAGAAAAGGCTATAGCCTTTTCTTTTTGAGCGTTACTGATACGCCAATAAAAAAAGACATTAATTTTTATTTTAATTAATAGAAAAGGCTATAGCCTTTTCTTTTTGAGCGTTACTGATACGCCAATAAAAAAAGACATTAATTTTTATTTTAATTAATAGAAAAGGCTATAGCCTTTTCTTTTTGAGCGTTACTGATACGCCAATAAAAAAAGACATTAATTTTTTTTTAATTAATAGAAAAGGCTATAGCCTTTTCTTTTTGAGCGTTACTGATACGCCGATAAAAAAAGACATTAATTTTTATTTTAATTAATAGAAAAGGCTATAGCCTTTTCTTTTTGAGCGTTACTGATACGCCAATAAAAAAAGACATTAATTTTTTTTAATTAATAGAAAAGGCTATAGCCTTTTCTTTTTGAGCGTTACTGATACGCCAATAAAAAAAGACATTAATTTTTATTTTAATTAATAGAAAAGGCTATAGCCTTTTCTTTTTGAGCGTTACTGATACGCCAATAAAAAAAGACATTAATTTTTTTTTAATTAATAGAAAAGGCTATAGCCTTTTCTTTTTGAGCGTTACTGATACGCCAATAAAAAAAGACATTAATTTTTATTTTAATTAATAGAAAAGGCTATAGCCTTTTCTTTTTGAGCGTTACTGATACGCCAATAAAAAAAGACATTAATTTTTATTTTAATTAATAGAAAAGGCTATAGCCTTTTCTTTTTGAGCGTTACTGATACGCCAATAAAAAAAGACATTAATTTTTTTTTAATTAATAGAAAAGGCTATAGCCTTTTCTTTTTGAGCGTTACTGATACGCCAATAAAAAAAGACATTAATTTTTATTTTAATTAATAGAAAAGGCTATAGCCTTTTCTTTTTGAGCGTTACTGATACGCCAATAAAAAAAGACATTAATTTTTTTTTAATTAATAGAAAAGGCTATAGCCTTTTCTTTTTGAGCGTTACTGATACGCCAATAAAAAAAGACATTAATTTTTATTTTAATTAATAGAAAAGGCTATAGCCTTTTCTTTTTGAGCGTTACTGATACGCCAATAAAAAAAGACATTAATTTTTTTTTTAATTAATAGAAAAGGCTATAGCCTTTTCTTTTTGAGCGTTACTGATACGCCAATAAAAAAAGACATTAATTTTTATTTTAATTAATAGAAAAGGCTATAGCCTTTTCTTTTTGAGCGTTACTGATACGCCAATAAAAAAAGACATTAATTTTTTTTTAATTAATAGAAAAGGCTATAGCCTTTTCTTTTTGAGCGTTACTGATACGCCAATAAAAAAAGACATTAACTTTTATTTTAATTAATAGAAAAGGCTATAGCCTTTTCTTTTTGAGCGTTACTGATACGCCAATAAAAAAAGACATTAATTTTTTTTTAATTAATAGAAAAGGCTATAGCCTTTTCTTTTTGAGCGTTACTGATACGCCAATAAAAAAAGACATTAACTTTTATTTTAATTAATAGAAAAGGCTATAGCCTTTTCTTTTTGAGCGTTACTGATACGCCAATAAAAAAAGACATTAATTTTTTTTTAATTAATAGAAAAGGCTATAGCCTTTTCTTTTTGAGCGTTACTGATACGCCAATAAAAAAAGACATTAACTTTTATTTTAATTAATAGAAAAGGCTATAGCCTTTTCTTTTTGAGCGTTACTGATACGCCAATAAAAAAAGACATTAATTTTTTTTTTAATTAATAGAAAAGGCTATAGCCTTTTCTTTTTGAGCGTTACTGATACGCCAATAAAAAAAGACATTAATTTTTATTTTAATTAATAGAAAAGGCTATAGCCTTTTCTTTTTGAGCGTTACTGATACGCCAATAAAAAAAGACATTAATTTTTTTTTTAATTAATAGAAAAGGCTATAGCCTTTTCTTTTTGAGCGTTACTGATACGCCAATAAAAAAAGACATTAATTTTTATTTTAATTAATAGAAAAGGCTATAGCCTTTTCTTTTTGAGCGTTACTGATACGCCAATAAAAAAAGACATTAATTTTTTTTTAATTAATAGAAAAGGCTATAGCCTTTTCTTTTTGAGCGTTACTGATACGCCAATAAAAAAAGACATTAACTTTTATTTTAATTAATAGAAAAGGCTATAGCCTTTTCTTTTTGAGCGTTACTGATACGCCAATAAAAAAAGACATTAATTTTTTTTTTAATTAATAGAAAAGGCTATAGCCTTTTCTTTTTGAGCGTTACTGATACGCCAATAAAAAAAGACATTAATTTTTATTTTAATTAATAGAAAAGGCTATAGCCTTTTCTTTTTGAGCGTTACTGATACGCCAATAAAAAAAGACATTAATTTTTTTTTAATTAATAGAAAAGGCTATAGCCTTTTCTTTTTGAGCGTTACTGATACGCCAATAAAAAAAGACATTAACTTTTATTTTAATTAATAGAAAAGGCTATAGCCTTTTCTTTTTGAGCGTTACTGATACGCCAATAAAAAAAGACATTAATTTTTTTTTAATTAATAGAAAAGGCTATAGCCTTTTCTTTTTGAGCGTTACTGATACGCCAATAAAAAAAGACATTAACTTTTATTTTAATTAATAGAAAAGGCTATAGCCTTTTCTTTTTGAGCGTTACTGATACGCCAATAAAAAAAGACATTAATTTTTTTTTAATTAATAGAAAAGGCTATAGCCTTTTCTTTTTGAGCGTTACTGATACGCCAATAAAAAAAGACATTAACTTTTATTTTAATTAATAGAAAAGGCTATAGCCTTTTCTTTTTGAGCGTTACTGATACGCCAATAAAAAAAGACATTAACTTTTATTTTAATTAATAGAAAAGGCTATAGCCTTTTCTTTTTGAGCGTTACTGATACGCCAATAAAAAAAGACATTAACTTTTATTTTAATTAATAGAAAAGGCTATAGCCTTTTCTTTTTGAGCGTTACTGATACGCCAATAAAAAAAGACATTAACTTTTATTTTAATTAATAGAAAAGGCTATAGCCTTTTCTTTTTGAGCGTTACTGATACGCCAATAAAAAAAGACATTAACTTTTATTTTAATTAATAGAAAAGGCTATAGCCTTTTCTTTTTGAGCGTTACTGATACGCCAATAAAAAAAGACATTAACTTTTATTTTAATTAATAGAAAAGGCTATAGCCTTTTCTTTTTGAGCGTTACTGATACGCCAATAAAAAAAGACATTAATTTTTTTTTAATTAATAGAAAAGGCTACTGATACGCCAATAAAAAAAGACATTAATTTTTTTTAATTAATAGAAAAGGCTACTGATACGCCAATAAAAAAAGACATTAATTTTTTTTAATTAATAGAAAAGGCTACTGATACGCCAATAAAAAAAGACATTAATTTTTTTTAATTAATAGAAAAGGCTATATATAGCCTTTTCTTTTTGAGCGTTACTGATACGCCAATAAAAAAAGACATTAATTTTTTTTAATTAATAGAAAAGGCTACTGATACGCCAATAAAAAAAGACATTAATTTTTTTTAATTAATAGAAAAGGCTATAGCCTTTTCTTTTTGAGCGTTACTGATACGCCAATAAAAAAAGACATTAATTTTTTTTAATTAATAGAAAAGGCTATAGCCTTTTCTTTTTGAGCGTTACTGATACGCCAATAAAAAAAGACATTAATTTTTTTTAATTAATAGAAAAGGCTATAGCCTTTTCTTTTTGAGCGTTACTGATACGCCAATAAAAAAAGACATTAATTTTTTTTAATTAATAGAAAAGGCTACTGATACGCCAATAAAAAAAGACATTAATTTTTTTTTAATTAATAGAAAAGGCTACTGATACGCCAATAAAAAAAGACATTAATTTTTTTTTAATTAATAGAAAAGGCTATAGCCTTTTCTTTTTGAGCGTTACTGATACGCCAATAAAAAAAGACATTAATTTTTTTTTAATTAATAGAAAAGGCTATATATAGCCTTTTCTTTTTGAGCGTTACTGATACGCCAATAAAACAAGACATTAATTTTTATTTTAATTAATAGAAAAGGTTATAGCCTTTTCTTTTTGAGCGTTACTGATACGCCAATAAAAAAAGACATTAATTTTTATTTTAATTAATAGAAAAGGCTATAGCCTTTTCTTTTTGAGCGTTACTGATACGCCAATAAAAAAAGACATTAATTTTTATTTTAATTAATAGAAAAGGCTATAGCCTTTTCTTTTTGAGCGTTACTGATACGCCAATAAAAAAAGACATTAATTTTTATTTTAATTAATAGAAAAGGCTATAGCCTTTTCTTTTTGAGCGTTACTGATACGCCAATAAAAAAAGACATTAATTTTTTTTTAATTAATAGAAAAGGCTATAGCCTTTTCTTTTTGAGCGTTACTGATACGCCAATAAAAAAAGACATTAATTTTTTTTTAATTAATAGAAAAGGCTATATATAGCCTTTTCTTTTTGAGCGTTACTGATACGCCAATAAAAAAAAACATTAATTTTTATTTTAATTAATAGAAAAGGCTATAGCCTTTTCTTTTTGAGCGTTACTGATACGCCAATAAAAAAAGACATTAATTTTTTTTTAATTAATAGAAAAGGCTATTATAGCCTTTTCTTTTTGAGCGTTACTGATACGCCAATAAAAAAAGACATTAATTTTTTTTAATTAATAGAAAAGGCTATAGCCTTTTCTTTTTGAGCGTTACTGATACGCCAATAAAAAAAGACATTAATTTCTTTTTAATTAATAGAAAAGGCTATATATAGCCTTTTGTTTTTGAGCGTTACTGATACGCCAATAAAAAAAGACATTAATTTTTTTTAATTAATAGAAAAGGCTATAGCCTTTTCTTTTTGAGCGTTACTGATACGCCAATAAAAAAAGACATTAATTTTTTTTAATTAATAGAAAAGGCTATAGCCTTTTCTTTTTGAGCGTTACTGATACGCCAATAAAAAAAGACATTAATTTTTATTTTAATTAATAGAAAAGGCTATAGCCTTTTCTTTTTGAGCGTTACTGATACGCCAATAAAAAAAGACATTAATTTTTATTTTAATTAATAGAAAAGGCTATATATAGCCTTTTCTTTTTGAGCGTTACTGATACGCCAATAAAAAAAAACATTAATTTTTATTTTAATTAATAGAAAAGGCTATAGCCTTTTCTTTTTGAGCGTTACTGATACGCCAATAAAAAAAGACATTAATTTTTATTTTAATTAATAGAAAAGGCTATATATAGCCTTTTCTTTTTGAGCGTTACTGATACGCCAATAAAAAAAAACATTAATTTTTATTTTAATTAATAGAAAAGGCTATAGCCTTTTCTTTTTGAGCGTTACTGATACGCCAATAAAAAAAGACATTAATTTTTTTTTAATTAATAGAAAAGGCTATTATAGCCTTTTCTTTTTGAGCGTTACTGATACGCCAATAAAAAAAGACATTAATTTTTTTTAATTAATAGAAAAGGCTATAGCCTTTTCTTTTTGAGCGTTACTGATACGCCAATAAAAAAAGACATTAATTTCTTTTTAATTAATAGAAAAGGCTATATATAGCCTTTTGTTTTTGAGCGTTACTGATACGCCAATAAAAAAAGACATTAATTTTTTTTAATTAATAGAAAAGGCTATAGCCTTTTCTTTTTGAGCGTTACTGATACGCCAATAAAAAAAGACATTAATTTTTTTTAATTAATAGAAAAGGCTATAGCCTTTTCTTTTTGAGCGTTACTGATACGCCAATAAAAAAAGACATTAATTTTTATTTTAATTAATAGAAAAGGCTATAGCCTTTTCTTTTTGAGCGTTACTGATACGCCAATAAAAAAAGACATTAATTTTTATTTTAATTAATAGAAAAGGCTATATATAGCCTTTTCTTTTTGAGCGTTACTGATACGCCAATAAAAAAAAACATTAATTTTTATTTTAATTAATAGAAAAGGCTATAGCCTTTTCTTTTTGAGCGTTACTGATACGCCAATAAAAAAAGACATTAATTTTTATTTTAATTAATAGAAAAGGCTATATATAGCCTTTTCTTTTTGAGCGTTACTGATACGCCAATAAAAAAAAACATTAATTTTTATTTTAATTAATAGAAAAGGCTATAGCCTTTTCTTTTTGAGCGTTACTGATACGCCAATAAAAAAAGACATTAATTTTTTTTTAATTAATAGAAAAGGCTATTATAGCCTTTTCTTTTTGAGCGTTACTGATACGCCAATAAAAAAAGACATTAATTTTTTTTAATTAATAGAAAAGGCTATAGCCTTTTCTTTTTGAGCGTTACTGATACGCCAATAAAAAAAGACATTAATTTCTTTTTAATTAATAGAAAAGGCTATATATAGCCTTTTGTTTTTGAGCGTTACTGATACGCCAATAAAAAAAGACATTAATTTTTTTTAATTAATAGAAAAGGCTATAGCCTTTTCTTTTTGAGCGTTACTGATACGCCAATAAAAAAAGACATTAATTTTTTTTAATTAATAGAAAAGGCTATAGCCTTTTCTTTTTGAGCGTTACTGATACGCCAATAAAAAAAGACATTAATTTTTATTTTAATTAATAGAAAAGGCTATAGCCTTTTCTTTTTGAGCGTTACTGATACGCCAATAAAAAAAGACATTAATTTTTATTTTAATTAATAGAAAAGGCTATATATAGCCTTTTCTTTTTGAGCGTTACTGATACGCCAATAAAAAAAGACATTAATTTTTTTTAATTAATAGAAAAGGCTACTGATACGCCAATAAAAAAAGACATTAATTTTTTTTAATTAATAGAAAAGGCTACTGATACGCCAATAAAAAAAGACATTAATTTTTTTTAATTAATAGAAAAGGCTACTGATACGCCAATAAAAAAAGACATTAATTTTTTTTAATTAATAGAAAAGGCTATAGCCTTTTCTTTTTGAGCGTTACTGATACGCCAATAAAAAAAGACATTAATTTTTTTTAATTAATAGAAAAGGCTACTGATACGCCAATAAAAAAAGACATTAATTTTTTTTAATTAATAGAAAAGGCTATAGCCTTTTCTTTTTGAGCGTTACTGATACGCCAATAAAAAAAGACATTAATTTTTTTTAATTAATAGAAAAGGCTATAGCCTTTTCTTTTTGAGCGTTACTGATACGCCAATAAAAAAAGACATTAATTTTTTTTAATTAATAGAAAAGGCTATACCCTTTTCTTTTTGAGCGTTACTGATACGCCAATAAAAAAAGACATTAATTTTTTTTAATTAATAGAAAAGGCTACTGATACGCCAATAAAAAAAGACATTAATTTTTTTTAATTAATAGAAAAGGCTACTGATACGCCAATAAAAAAAGACATTAATTTTTTTTAATTAATAGAAAAGGCTACTGATACGCCAATAAAAAAAGACATTAATTTTTTTTAATTAATAGAAAAGGCTACTGATACGCCAATAAAAAAAGACATTAATTTTTTTTAATTAATAGAAAAGGCTACTGATACGCCAATAAAAAAAGACATTAATTTTTTTTAATTAATAGAAAAGGCTATAGCCTTTTCTTTTTGAGCGTTACTGATACGCCAATAAAAAAAGACATTAATTTTTTTTAATTAATAGAAAAGGCTACTGATACGCCAATAAAAAAAGACATTAATTTTTTTTAATTAATAGAAAAGGCTACTGATACGCCAATAAAAAAAGACATTAATTTTTTTTAATTAATAGAAAAGGCTACTGATACGCCAATAAAAAAAGACATTAATTTTTTTTAATTAATAGAAAAGACTATAGCCTTTTCTTTTTGAGCGTTACTGATACGCCAATAAAAAAAGACATTAATTTTTTTTAAT
Organism: Gymnocheta viridis; assembly: GCA_956483585.1. Classification (NCBI taxonomy): domain Eukaryota; kingdom Metazoa; phylum Arthropoda; class Insecta; order Diptera; family Tachinidae; genus Gymnocheta; species Gymnocheta viridis. The sequence continues at coordinate 9,626 of CATQFJ010000201.1, forward strand.
TAATAGAAAAGGCTACTGATACGCCAATAAAAAAAGACATTAATTTTTTTTAATTAATAGAAAAGGCTACTGATACGCCAATAAAAAAAGACATTAATTTTTTTTAATTAATAGAAAAGGCTACTGATACGCCAATAAAAAAAGACATTAATTTTTTTTAATTAATAGAAAAGGCTATAGCCTTTTCTTTTTGAGCGTTACTGATACGCCAATAAAAAAAGACATTAATTTTTTTTAATTAATAGAAAAGGCTACTGATACGCCAATAAAAAAAGACATTAATTTTTTTTAATTAATAGAAAAGGCTATATATAGCCTTTTCTTTTTGAGCGTTACTGATACGCCAATAAAAAAAGACATTAATTTTTTTTAATTAATAGAAAAGGCTATAGCCTTTTCTTTTTGAGCGTTACTGATACGCCAATAAAAAAAGACATTAATTTTTTTTAATTAATAGAAAAGGCTATAGCCTTTTCTTTTTGAGCGTTACTGATACGCCAATAAAAAAAGACATTAATTTTTTTTTAATTAATAGAAAAGGCTATAGCCTTTTCTTTTTGAGCGTTACTGATACGCCAATAAAAAAAGACATTAATTTTTTTTTAATTAATAGAAAAGGCTATATATAGCCTTTTCTTTTTGAGCGTTACTGATACGCCAATAAAAAAAAACATTAATTTTTATTTTAATTAATAGAAAAGGCTATAGCCTTTTCTTTTTGAGCGTTACTGATACGCCAATAAAAAAAGACATTAATTTTTTTTTAATTAATAGAAAAGGCTATTATAGCCTTTTCTTTTTGAGCGTTACTGATACGCCAATAAAAAAAGACATTAATTTTTTTTAATTAATAGAAAAGGCTATAGCCTTTTCTTTTTGAGCGTTACTGATACGCCAATAAAAAAAGACATTAATTTCTTTTTAATTAATAGAAAAGGCTATATATAGCCTTTTGTTTTTGAGCGTTACTGATACGCCAATAAAAAAAGACATTAATTTTTTTTAATTAATAGAAAAGGCTATAGCCTTTTCTTTTTGAGCGTTACTGATACGCCAATAAAAAAAGACATTAATTTTTTTTAATTAATAGAAAAGGCTATAGCCTTTTCTTTTTGAGCGTTACTGATACGCCAATAAAAAAAGACATTAATTTTTATTTTAATTAATAGAAAAGGCTATAGCCTTTTCTTTTTGAGCGTTACTGATACGCCAATAAAAAAAGACATTAATTTTTATTTTAATTAATAGAAAAGGCTATATATAGCCTTTTCTTTTTGAGCGTTACTGATACGCCAATAAAAAAAAACATTAATTTTTATTTTAATTAATAGAAAAGGCTATAGCCTTTTCTTTTTGAGCGTTACTGATACGCCAATAAAAAAAGACATTAATTTTTATTTTAATTAATAGAAAAGGCTATATATAGCCTTTTCTTTTTGAGCGTTACTGATACGCCAATAAAAAAAAACATTAATTTTTATTTTAATTAATAGAAAAGGCTATAGCCTTTTCTTTTTGAGCGTTACTGATACGCCAATAAAAAAAGACATTAATTTTTTTTTAATTAATAGAAAAGGCTATTATAGCCTTTTCTTTTTGAGCGTTACTGATACGCCAATAAAAAAAGACATTAATTTTTTTTAATTAATAGAAAAGGCTATAGCCTTTTCTTTTTGAGCGTTACTGATACGCCAATAAAAAAAGACATTAATTTCTTTTTAATTAATAGAAAAGGCTATATATAGCCTTTTGTTTTTGAGCGTTACTGATACGCCAATAAAAAAAGACATTAATTTTTTTTAATTAATAGAAAAGGCTATAGCCTTTTCTTTTTGAGCGTTACTGATACGCCAATAAAAAAAGACATTAATTTTTTTTAATTAATAGAAAAGGCTATAGCCTTTTCTTTTTGAGCGTTACTGATACGCCAATAAAAAAAGACATTAATTTTTATTTTAATTAATAGAAAAGGCTATAGCCTTTTCTTTTTGAGCGTTACTGATACGCCAATAAAAAAAGACATTAATTTTTATTTTAATTAATAGAAAAGGCTATATATAGCCTTTTCTTTTTGAGCGTTACTGATACGCCAATAAAAAAAAACATTAATTTTTATTTTAATTAATAGAAAAGGCTATATATAGCCTTTTCTTTTTGAGCGTTACTGATACGCCAATAAAAAAAAACATTAATTTTTATTTTAATTAATAGAAAAGGCTATAGCCTTTTCTTTTTGAGCGTTACTGATACGCCAATAAAAAAAGACATTAATTTTTTTTTAATTAATAGAAAAGGCTATTATAGCCTTTTCTTTTTGAGCGTTACTGATACGCCAATAAAAAAAGACATTAATTTTTTTTAATTAATAGAAAAGGCTATAGCCTTTTCTTTTTGAGCGTTACTGATACGCCAATAAAAAAAGACATTAATTTCTTTTTAATTAATAGAAAAGGCTATATATAGCCTTTTGTTTTTGAGCGTTACTGATACGCCAATAAAAAAAGACATTAATTTTTTTTAATTAATAGAAAAGGCTATAGCCTTTTCTTTTTGAGCGTTACTGATACGCCAATAAAAAAAGACATTAATTTTTTTTAATTAATAGAAAAGGCTATAGCCTTTTCTTTTTGAGCGTTACTGATACGCCAATAAAAAAAGACATTAATTTTTATTTTAATTAATAGAAAAGGCTATAGCCTTTTCTTTTTGAGCGTTACTGATACGCCAATAAAAAAAGACATTAATTTTTATTTTAATTAATAGAAAAGGCTATATATAGCCTTTTCTTTTTGAGCGTTACTGATACGCCAATAAAAAAAGACATTAATTTTTTTTAATTAATAGAAAAGGCTACTGATACGCCAATAAAAAAAGACATTAATTTTTTTTAATTAATAGAAAAGGCTACTGATACGCCAATAAAAAAAGACATTAATTTTTTTTAATTAATAGAAAAGGCTACTGATACGCCAATAAAAAAAGACATTAATTTTTTTTAATTAATAGAAAAGGCTATAGCCTTTTCTTTTTGAGCGTTACTGATACGCCAATAAAAAAAGACATTAATTTTTTTTAATTAATAGAAAAGGCTACTGATACGCCAATAAAAAAAGACATTAATTTTTTTTAATTAATAGAAAAGGCTATAGCCTTTTCTTTTTGAGCGTTACTGATACGCCAATAAAAAAAGACATTAATTTTTTTTAATTAATAGAAAAGGCTATAGCCTTTTCTTTTTGAGCGTTACTGATACGCCAATAAAAAAAGACATTAATTTTTTTTAATTAATAGAAAAGGCTATAGCCTTTTCTTTTTGAGCGTTACTGATACGCCAATAAAAAAAGACATTAATTTTTTTTAATTAATAGAAAAGGCTACTGATACGCCAATAAAAAAAGACATTAATTTTTTTTAATTAATAGAAAAGGCTACTGATACGCCAATAAAAAAAGACATTAATTTTTTTTAATTAATAGAAAAGGCTACTGATACGCCAATAAAAAAAGACATTAATTTTTTTTAATTAATAGAAAAGGCTACTGATACGCCAATAAAAAAAGACATTAATTTTTTTTAATTAATAGAAAAGGCTACTGATACGCCAATAAAAAAAGACATTAATTTTTTTTAATTAATAGAAAAGGCTATAGCCTTTTCTTTTTGAGCGTTACTGATACGCCAATAAAAAAAGACATTAATTTTTTTTAATTAATAGAAAAGGCTACTGATACGCCAATAAAAAAAGACATTAATTTTTTTTAATTAATAGAAAAGGCTACTGATACGCCAATAAAAAAAGACATTAATTTTTTTTAATTAATAGAAAAGGCTACTGATACGCCAATAAAAAAAGACATTAATTTTTTTTAATTAATAGAAAAGGCTATAGCCTTTTCTTTTTGAGCGTTACTGATACGCCAATAAAAAAAGACATTAATTTTTTTTAATTAATAGAAAAGGCTACTGATACGCCAATAAAAAAAGACATTAATTTTTTTTAATTAATAGAAAAGGCTACTGATACGCCAATAAAAAAAGACATTAATTTTTTTTAATTAATAGAAAAGGCTACTGATACGCCAATAAAAAAAGACATTAATTTTTTTTAATTAATAGAAAAGGCTATAGCCTTTTCTTTTTGAGCGTTACTGATACGCCAATAAAAAAAGACATTAATTTTTTTTAATTAATAGAAAAGGCTACTGATACGCCAATAAAAAAAGACATTAATTTTTTTTAATTAATAGAAAAGGCTATAGCCTTTTCTTTTTGAGCGTTACTGATACGCCAATAAAAAAAGACATTAATTTTTTTTAATTAATAGAAAAGGCTATAGCCTTTTCTTTTTGAGCGTTACTGATACGCCAATAAAAAAAGACATTAATTTTTTTTAATTAATAGAAAAGGCTATAGCCTTTTCTTTTTGAGCGTTACTGATACGCCAATAAAAAAAGACATTAATTTTTTTTAATTAATAGAAAAGGCTACTGATACGCCAATAAAAAAAGACATTAATTTTTTTTAATTAATAGAAAAGGCTATAGCCTTTTCTTTTTGAGCGTTACTGATACGCCAATAAAAAAAGACATTAATTTTTTTTAATTAATAGAAAAGGCTATAGCCTTTTCTTTTTGAGCGTTACTGATACGCCAATAAAAAAAGACATTAATTTTTTTTAATTAATAGAAAAGGCTACTGATACGCCAATAAAAAAAGACATTAATTTTTTTTAATTAATAGAAAAGGCTACTGATACGCCAATAAAAAAAGACATTAATTTTTTTTAATTAATAGAAAAGGCTACTGATACGCCAATAAAAAAAGACATTAATTTTTTTTAATTAATAGAAAAGGCTACTGATACGCCAATAAAAATAGACATTAATTTTTTTTAATTAATAGAAAAGGCTACTGATACGCCAATAAAAAAAGACATTAATTTTTTTTAATTAATAGAAAAGGCTACTGATACGCCAATAAAAAAAGACATTAATTTTTTTTAATTAATAGAAAAGGCTATAGCCTTTTCTTTTTGAGCGTTACTGATACACCAATAAAAAAAGACATTAATTTTTTTTAATTAATAGAAAAGGCTATAGCCTTTTCTTTTTGAGCGTTACTGATACGCCAATAAAAAAAGACATTAATTTTTTTTAATTAATAGAAAAGGCTACTGATACGCCAATAAAAAAAGACATTAATTTTTTTTAATTAATAGAAAAGGCTATAGCCTTTTCTTTTTGAGCGTTACTGATACGCCAATAAAAAAAGACATTAATTTTTTTTAATTAATAGAAAAGGCTATAGCCTTTTCTTTTTGAGCGTTACTGATACGCCAATAAAAAAAGACATTAATTTTTTTTAATTAATAGAAAAGGCTACTGATACGCCAATAAAAAAAGACATTAATTTTTTTTAATTAATAGAAAAGGCTATAGCCTTTTCTTTTTGAGCGTTACTGATACGCCAATAAAAAAAGACATTAATTTTTTTTAATTAATAGAAAAGGCTACTGATACGCCAATAAAAAAAGACATTAATTTTTTTTAATTAATAGAAAAGGCTATAGCCTTTTCTTTTGAGCGTTACTGATACGCCAATAAAAAAAGACATTAATTTTTTTTAATTAATAGAAAAGGCTACTGATACGCCAATAAAAAAAGACATTAATTTTTTTTAATTAATAGAAAAGGCTATAGCCTTTTCTTTTTGAGCGTTACTGATACGCCAATAAAAAAAGACATTAATTTTTTTTAATTAATAGAAAAGGCTACTGATACGCCAATAAAAAAAGACATTAATTTTTTTTAATTAATAGAAAAGGCTACTGATACGCCAATAAAAAAAGACATTAATTTTTTTTAATTAATAGAAAAGGCTACTGATACGCCAATAAAAAAAGACATTAATTTTTTTTAATTAATAGAAAAGGCTATAGCCTTTTCTTTTTGAGCGTTACTGATACGCCAATAAAAAAAGACATTAATTTTTTTTAATTAATAGAAAAGGCTACTGATACGCCAATAAAAAAAGACATTAATTTTTTTTAATTAATAGAAAAGGCTACTGATACGCCAATAAAAAAAGACATTAATTTTTTTTAATTAATAGAAAAGGCTACTGATACGCCAATAAAAAAAGACATTAATTTTTTTTAATTAATAGAAAAGGCTATAGCCTTTTCTTTTTGAGCGTTACTGATACGCCAATAAAAAAAGACATTAATTTTTTTTAATTAATAGAAAAGGCTACTGATACGCCAATAAAAAAAGACATTAATTTTTTTTAATTAATAGAAAAGGCTACTGATACGCCAATAAAAAAAGACATTAATTTTTTTTAATTAATAGAAAAGGCTATAGCCTTTTCTTTTTGAGCGTTACTGATACGCCAATAAAAAAAGACATTAATTTTTTTTAATTAATAGAAAAGGCTACTGATACGCCAATAAAAAAAGACATTAATTTTTTTTAATTAATAGAAAAGGCTACTGATACGCCAATAAAAAAAGACATTAATTTTTTTAATTAATAGAAAAGGCTACTGATACGCCAATAAAAAAAGACATTAATTTTTTTTAATTAATAGAAAAGGCTATAGCCTTTTCTTTTTGAGCGTTACTGATACGCCAATAAAAAAAGACATTAATTTTTTTTAATTAATAGAAAAGGCTACTGATACGCCAATAAAAAAAGACATTAATTTTTTTTAATTAATAGAAAAGGCTACTGATACGCCAATAAAAAAAGACATTAATTTTTTTTAATTAATAGAAAAGGCTATAGCCTTTTCTTTTTGAGCGTTACTGATACGCCAATAAAAAAAGACATTAATTTTTTTTAATTAATAGAAAAGGCTACTGATACGCCAATAAAAAAAGACATTAATTTTTTTTAATTAATAGAAAAGGCTACTGATACGCCAATAAAAAAAGACATTAAGTTTTTTTAATTAATAGAAAAGGCTACTGATACGCCAATAAAAAAAGACATTAATTTTTTTTAATTAATAGAAAAGGCTATAGCCTTTTCTTTTTGAGCGTTACTGATACGCCAATAAAAAAATACATTAATTTTTTTTAATTAATAGAAAAGGCTACTGATACGCCAATAAAAAAAGACATTAATTTTTTTTAATTAATAGAAAAGGCTACTGATACGCCAATAAAAAAAGACATTAATTTTTTTTAATTAATAGAAAAGGCTACTGATACGCCAATAAAAAAAGACATTAATTTTTTTTAATTAATAGAAAAGGCTATAGCCTTTTCTTTTTGAGCGTTACTGATACGCCAATAAAAAAAGACATTAATTTTTTTTAATTAATAGAAAAGGCTACTGATACGCCAATAAAAAAAGACATTAATTTTTTTTAATTAATAGAAAAGGCTACTGATACGCCAATAAAAAAAGACATTAATTTTTTTTAATTAATAGAAAAGGCTACTGATACGCCAATAAAAAAAGACATTAATTTTTTTTAATTAATAGAAAAGGCTATAGCCTTTTCTTTTTGAGCGTTACTGATACGCCAATAAAAAAAGACATTAATTTTTTTTAATTAATAGAAAAGGCTATAGCCTTTTCTTTTTGAGCGTTACTGATACGCCAATAAAAAAAGACATTAATTTTTTTTAATTAATAGAAAAGGCTACTGATACGCCAATAAAAAAAGACATTAATTTTTTTTAATTAATAGAAAAGGCTATAGCCTTTTCTTTTTGAGCGTTACTGATACGCCAATAAAAAAAGACATTAATTTTTTTTAATTAATAGAAAAGGCTACTGATACGCCAATAAAAAAAGACATTAATTTTTTTTAATTAATAGAAAAGGCTATAGCCTTTTCTTTTTGAGCGTTACTGATACGCCAATAAAAAAAGACATTAATTTTTTTTAATTAATAGAAAAGGCTACTGATACGCCAATAAAAAAAGACATTAATTTTTTTTAATTAATAGAAAAGGCTACTGATACGCCAATAAAAAAAGACATTAATTTTTTTTAATTAATAGAAAAGGCTATAGCCTTTTCTTTTTGAGCGTTACTGATACGCCAATAAAAAAAGACATTAATTTTTTTTAATTAATAGAAAAGGCTATAGCCTTTTCTTTTTGAGCGTTACTGATACGCCAATAAAAAAAGACATTAATTTTTTTTAATTAATAGAAAAGGCTACTGATACGCCAATAAAAAAAGACATTAATTTTTTTTAATTAATAGAAAAGGCTACTGATACGCCAATAAAAAAAGACATAAATTTTTTTTAATTAATAGAAAAGGCTACTGATACGCCAATAAAAAAAGACATTAATTTTTTTTAATTAATAGAAAAGGCTACTGATACGCCAATAAAAAAGACATTAATTTTTTTTAATTAATAGAAAAGGCTATAGCCTTTTCTTTTTGAGCGTTACTGATACGCCAATAAAAAAAGACATTAATTTTTTTTAATTAATAGAAAAGGCTATAGCCTTTTCTTTTTGAGCGTTACTGATACGCCAATAAAAAAAGACATTAATTTTTTTTAATTAATAGAAAAGGCTACTGATACGCCAATAAAAAAAGACATTAATTTTTTTTAATTAATAGAAAAGGCTATAGCCTTTTCTTTTTGAGCGTTACTGATACGCCAATAAAAAAAGACATTAATTTTTTTTAATTAATAGAAAAGGCTATAGCCTTTTCTTTTTGAGCGTTACTGATACGCCAATAAAAAAAAACATTAATTTTTTTTAATTAATAGAAAAGGCTACTGATACGCCAATAAAAAAAGACATTAATTTTTTTTAATTAATAGAAAAGGCTATAGCCTTTTCTTTTTGAGCGTTACTGATACGCCAATAAAAAAAGACATTAATTTTTTTTAATTAATAGAAAAGGCTACTGATACGCCAATAAAAAAAGACATTAATTTTTTTTAATTAATAGAAAAGGCTATAGCCTTTTCTTTTTGAGCGTTACTGATACGCCAATAAAAAAAGACATTAATTTTTTTTAATTAATAGAAAAGGCTACTGATACGCCAATAAAAAAAGACATTAATTTTTTTTAATTAATAGAAAAGGCTATAGCCTTTTCTTTTTGAGCGTTACTGATACGCCAATAAAAAAAGACATTAATTTTTTTTAATTAATAGAAAAGGCTATAGCCTTTTCTTTTTGAGCGTTACTGATACGCCAATAAAAAAAGACATTAATTTTTTTTAATTAATAGAAAAGGCTACTGATACGCCAATAAAAAAAGACATTAATTTTTTTTAATTAATAGAAAAGGCTATAGCCTTTTCTTTTTGAGCGTTACTGATACGCCAATAAAAAAAGACATTAATTTTTTTAATTAATAGAAAAGGCTACTGATACGCCAATAAAAAAAGACATTAATTTTTTTTAATTAATAGAAAAGGCTATAGCCTTTTCTTTTTGAGCGTTACTGATACGCCAATAAAAAAAGACATTAATTTTTTTTAATTAATAGAAAAGGCTATAGCCTTTTCTTTTTGAGCGTTACTGATACGCCAATAAAAAAAGACATTAATTTTTTTTTAATTAATAGAAAAGGCGACTGATACGCCAATAAAAAAAGACATTAATTTTTTTTAATTAATAGAAAAGGCTACTGATACGCCAATAAAAAAAGACATTAATTTTTTTTAATTAATAGAAAAGGCTACTGATACGCCAATAAAAAAAGACATTAATTTTTTTTAATTAATAGAAAAGGCTACTGATACGCCAATAAAAAAAGACATTAATTTTTTTTAATTAATAGAAAAGGCTACTGATACGCCAATAAAAAAAGACATTAATTTTTTTTAATTAATAGAAAAGGCTACTGATACGCCAATAAAAAAAGACATTAATTTTTTTTAATTAATAGAAAAGGCTATAGCCTTTTCTTTTTGAGCGTTACTGATACGCCAATAAAAAAAGACATTAATTTTTTTTAATTAATAGAAAAGGCTATAGCCTTTTCTTTTTGAGCGTTACTGATACGCCAATAAAAAAAGACATTAATTTTTTTTAATTAATAGAAAAGGCTACTGATACGCCAATAAAAAAAGACATTAATTTTTTTTAATTAATAGAAAAGGCTATAGCCTTTTCTTTTTGAGCGTTACTGATACGCCAATAAAAAAAGACATTAATTTTTTTTAATTAATAGAAAAGGCTACTGATACGCCAATAAAAAAAGACATTAATTTTTTTTAATTAATAGAAAAGGCTATAGCCTTTTCTTTTTGAGCGTTACTGATACGCCAATAAAAAAAGACATTAATTTTTTTTAATTAATAGAAAAGGCTATAGCCTTTTCTTTTTGAGCGTTACTGATACGCCAATAAAAAAGACATTAATTTTTTTTAATTAATAGAAAAGGCTATAGCCTTTTCTTTTTGAGCGTTACTGATACGCCAATAAAAAAAGACATTAATTTTTTTTAATTAATAGAAAAGGCTACTGATACGCCAATAAAAAAAGACATTAATTTTTTTTAATTAATAGAAAAGGCTATAGCCTTTTCTTTTTGAGCGTTACTGATACGCCAATAAAAAAAGACATTAATTTTTTTTAATTAATAGAAAAGGCTACTGATACGCCAATAAAAAAAGACATTAATTTTTTTTAATTAATAGAAAAGGCTACTGATACACCAATAAAAAAAGACATTAATTTTTTTTAATTAATAGAAAAGGCTATAGCCTTTTCTTTTTGAGCGTTACTGATACGCCAATAAAAAAAGACATTAATTTTTTTTAATTAATAGAAAAGGCTACTGATACGCCAATAAAAAAAGACATTAATTTTTTTTAATTAATAGAAAAGGCTATATATAGCCTTTTCTTTTTGAGCGTTACTGATACGCCAATAAAAAAAGACATTAATTTTTTTTAATTAATAGAAAAGGCTATAGCCTTTTCTTTTTGAGCGTTACTGATACGCCAATAAAAAAAGACATTAATTTTTTTTAATTAATAGAAAAGGCTATAGCCTTTTCTTTTTGAGCGTTACTGATACGCCAATAAAAAAAGACATTAATTTTTTTTAATTAATAGAAAAGGCTATAGCCTTTTCTTTTTGAGCGTTACTGATACGCCAATAAAAAAAGACATTAATTTTTTTTAATTAATAGAAAAGGCTATAGCCTTTTCTTTTTGAGCGTTACTGATACGCCAATAAAAAAAGACATTAATTTTTTTTAATTAATAGAAAAGGCTACTGATACGCCAATAAAAAAAGACATTAATTTTTTTTAATTAATAGAAAAGGCTATAGCCTTTTCTTTTTGAGCGTTACTGATACGCCAATAAAAAAAGACATTAATTTTTTTTAATTAATAGAAAAGGCTATAGCCTTTTCTTTTTGAGCGTTACTGATACGCCAATAAAAAAAGACATTAATTTTTTTTAATTAATAGAAAAGGCTACTGATACGCCAATAAAAAAAGACATTAATTTTTTTTAATTAATAGAAAAGGCTATAGCCTTTTCTTTTTGAGCGTTACTGATACGCCAATAAAAAAAGACATTAATTTTTTTTAATTAATAGAAAAGGCTACTGATACGCCAATAAAAAAAGACATTAATTTTTTTTAATTAATAGAAAAGGCTATAGCCTTTTCTTTTTGAGCGTTACTGATACGCCAATAAAAAAAGACATTAATTTTTTTTAATTAATAGAAAAGGCTATAGCCTTTTCTTTTTGAGCGTTACTGATACGCCAATAAAAAAAGACATTAATTTTTTTTAATTAATAGAAAAGGCTACTGATACGCCAATAAAAAAAGACATTAATTTTTTTTAATTAATAGAAAAGGCTATAGCCTTTTCTTTTTGAGCGTTACTGATACGCCAATAAAAAAAGACATTAATTTTTTTTAATTAATAGAAAAGGCTATAGCCTTTTCTTTTTGAGCGTTACTGATACGCCAATAAAAAAAGACATTAATTTTTTTTAATTAATAGAAAAGGCTACTGATACGCCAATAAAAAAAGACATTAATTTTTTTTAATTAATAGAAAAGGCTATAGCCTTTTCTTTTTGAGCGTTACTGATACGCCAATAAAAAAAGACATTAATTTTTTTTAATTAATAGAAAAGGCTATAGCCTTTTCTTTTTGAGCGTTACTGATACGCCAATAAAAAAAGACATTAATTTTTTTTAATTAATAGAAAAGGCTATAGCCTTTTCTTTTTGAGCGTTACTGATACGCCAATAAAAAAAGACATTAATTTTTTTTAATTAATAGAAAAGGCTACTGATACGCCAATAAAAAAAGACATTAATTTTTTTTAATTAATAGAAAAGGCTACTGATACGCCAATAAAAAAAGACATTAATTTTTTTTAATTAATAGAAAAGGCTACTGATACGCCAATAAAAAAAGACATTAATTTTTTTTAATTAATAGAAAAGGCTATAGCCTTTTCTTTTTGAGCGTTACTGATACGCCAATAAAAAAAGACATTAATTTTTTTTAATTAATAGAAAAGGCTACTGATACGCCAATAAAAAAAGACATTAATTTTTTTTAATTAATAGAAAAGGCTACTGATACGCCAATAAAAAAAGACATTAATTTTTTTTAATTAATAGAAAAGGCTACTGATACGCCAATAAAAAAAGACATTAATTTTTTTTAATTAATAGAAAAGGCTATAGCCTTTTCTTTTTGAGCGTTACTGATACGCCAATAAAAAAAGACATTAATTTTTTTTAATTAATAGAAAAGGCTACTGATACGCCAATAAAAAAAGACATTAATTTTTTTTAATTAATAGAAAAGGCTATAGCCTTTTCTTTTTGAGCGTTACTGATACGCCAATAAAAAAAGACATTAATTTTTTTTAATTAATAGAAAAGGCTACTGATACGCCAATAAAAAAAGACATTAATTTTTTTAATTAATAGAAAAGGCTACTGATACGCCAATAAAAAAAGACATTAATTTTTTTTAATTAATAGAAAAGGCTACTGATACGCCAATAAAAAAAGACATTAATTTTTTTTAATTAATAGAAAAGGCTATAGCCTTTTCTTTTTGAGCGTTACTGATACGCCAATAAAAAAAGACATTAATTTTTTTTAATTAATAGAAAAGGCTACTGATACGCCAATAAAAAAAGACATTAATTTTTTTTAATTAATAGAAAAGGCTATAGCCTTTTCTTTTTGAGCGTTACTGATACGCCAATAAAAAAAGACATTAATTTTTTTTAATTAATAGAAAAGGCTATAGCCTTTTCTTTTTGAGCCTTACTGATACGCCAATAAAAAAAGACATTAATTTTTTTTAATTAATAGAAAAGGCTATAGCCTTTTCTTTTTGAGCGTTACTGATACGCCAATAAAAAAAGACATTAATTTTTTTTAATTAATAGAAAAGGCTACTGATACGCCAATAAAAAAAGACATTAATTTTTTTTAATTAATAGAAAAGGCTATAGCCTTTTCTTTTTGAGCGTTACTGATACGCCAATAAAAAAAGACATTAATTTTTTTTAATTAATAGAAAAGGCTATAGCCTTTTCTTTTTGAGCGTTACTGATACGCCAATAAAAAAAGACATTAATTTTTTTTAATTAATAGAAAAGGCTATAGCCTTTTCTTTTTGAGCGTTACTGATACGCCAATAAAAAAAGACATTAATTTTTTTTAATTAATAGAAAAGGCTACTGATACGCCAATAAAAAAAGACAATAATTTTTTTTAATTAATAGAAAAGGCTATAGCCTTTTCTTTTTGAGCGTTACTGATACGCCAATAAAAAAAGACATTAATTTTTTTTAATTAATAGAAAAGGCTATAGCCTTTTCTTTTTGAGCGTTACTGATACGCCAATAAAAAAAGACATTAATTTTTTTTAATTAATAGAAAAGGCTATAGCCTTTTCTTTTTGAGCGTTACTGATACGCCAATAAAAAAAGACATTAATTTTTTTTAATTAATAGAAAAGGCTACTGATACGCCAATAAAAAAAGACATTAATTTTTTTTAATTAATAGAAAAGGCTATAGCCTTTTCTTTTTGAGCGTTACTGATACGCCAATAAAAAAAGACATTAATTTTTTTTAATTAATAGAAAAGGCTACTGATACGCCAATAAAAAAAGACATTAATTTTTTTTAATTAATAGAAAAGGCTATAGCCTTTTCTTTTTGAGCGTTACTGATACGCCAATAAAAAAAGACATTAATTTTTTTTAATTAATAGAAAAGGCTATAGCCTTTTCTTTTTGAGCGTTACTGATACGCCAATAAAAAAAGACATTAATTTTTTTTAATTAATAGAAAAGGCTACTGATACGCCAATAAAAAAAGACATTAATTTTTTTTAATTAATAGAAAAGGCTATAGCCTTTTCTTTTTGAGCGTTACTGATACGCCAATAAAAAAAGACATTAATTTTTTTTAATTAATAGAAAAGGCTACTGATACGCCAATAAAAAAAGACATTAATTTTTTTTAATTAATAGAAAAGGCTATAGCCTTTTCTTTTTGAGCGTTACTGATACGCCAATAAAAAAAGACATTAATTTTTTTTAATTAATAGAAAAGGCTATAGCCTTTTCTTTTTGAGCGTTACTGATACGCCAATAAAAAAAGACATTAATTTTTTTTAATTAATAGAAAAGGCTACTGATACGCCAATAAAAAAAGACATTAATTTTTTTTTAATTAATAGAAAAGGCTATAGCCTTTTCTTTTTGAGCGTTACTGATACGCCAATAAAAAAAGACATTAATTTTTTTTAATTAATAGAAAAGGCTATAGCCTTTTCTTTTGAGCGTTACTGATACGCCAATAAAAAAAGACATTAATTTTTTTTAATTAATAGAAAAGGCTACTGATACGCCAATAAAAAAAGACATTAATTTTTTTTAATTAATAGAAAAGGCTACTGATACGCCAATAAAAAAAGACATTAATTTTTTTTAATTAATAGAAAAGGCTATAGCCTTTTCTTTTTGAGCGTTACTGATACGCCAATAAAAAAAGACATTAATTTTTTTTAATTAATAGAAAAGGCTATAGCCTTTTCTTTTTGAGCGTTACTGATACGCCAATAAAAAAAGACATTAATTTTTTTTAATTAATAGAAAAGGCTATAGCCTTTTCTTTTTGAGCGTTACTGATACGCCAATAAAAAAAGACACTAATTTTTTTTAATTAATAGAAAAGGCTACTGATACGCCAATAAAAAAAGACATTAATTTTTTTTAATTAATAGAAAAGGCTATAGCCTTTTCTTTTTGAGCGTTACTGATACGCCAATAAAAAAAGACATTAATTTTTTTTAATTAATAGAAAAGGCTATAGCCTTTTCTTTTTGAGCGTTACTGATACGCCAATAAAAAAAGACATTAATTTTTTTTAATTAATAGAAAAGGCTACTGATACGCCAATAAAAAAAGACATTAATTTTTTTTAATTAATAGAAAAGGCTATAGCCTTTTCTTTTTGAGCGTTACTGATACGCCAATAAAAAAAGACATTAATTTTTTTTAATTAATAGAAAAGGCTATAGCCTTTTCTTTTTGAGCGTTACTGATACGCCAATAAAAAAAGACATTAATTTTTTTTAATTAATAGAAAAGGCTATAGCCTTTTCTTTTTGAGCGTTACTGATACGCCAATAAAAAAAGACACTAATTTTTTTTAATTAATAGAAAAGGCTACTGATACGCCAATAAAAAAAGACATTAATTTTTTTTAATTAATAGAAAAGGCTACTGATACGCCAATAAAAAAAGACATTAATTTTTTTTAATTAATAGAAAAGGCTACTGATACGCCAATAAAAAAAGACATTAATTTTTTTTAATTAATAGAAAAGGCTACTGATACGCCAATAAAAAAAGACATTAATTTTTTTTAATTAATAGAAAAGGCTACTGATACGCCAATAAAAAAAGACATTAATTTTTTTTAATTAATAGAAAAGGCTACTGATACGCCAATAAAAAAAGACATTAATTTTTTTTAATTAATAGAAAAGGCTATAGCCTTTTCTTTTTGAGCGTTACTGATACGCCAATAAAAAAAGACATTAATTTTTTTTAATTAATAGAAAAGGCTACTGATACGCCAATAAAAAAAGACATTAATTTTTTTTAATTAATAGAAAAGGCTATAGCCTTTTCTTTTTGAGCGTTACTGATACGCCAATAAAAAAAGACATTAATTTTTTTTAATTAATAGAAAAGGCTATAGCCTTTTCTTTTTGAGCGTTACTGATACGCCAATAAAAAAAGACATTAATTTTTTTTAATTAATAGAAAAGGCTACTGATACGCCAATAAAAAAAGACATTAATTTTTTTTAATTAATAGAAAAGGCTATAGCCTTTTCTTTTTGAGCGTTACTGATACGCCAATAAAAAAAGACATTAATTTTTTTTAATTAATAGAAAAGGCTATAGCCTTTTCTTTTTGAGCGTTACTGATACGCCAATAAAAAAAGACATTAATTTTTTTTAATTAATAGAAAAGGCTATAGCCTTTTCTTTTTGAGCGTTACTGATACGCCAATAAAAAAAGACATTAATTTTTTTTAATTAATAGAAAAGGCTACTGATACGCCAATAAAAAAAGACATTAATTTTTTTTAATTAATAGAAAAGGCTATAGCCTTTTCTTTTTGAGCGTTACTGATACGCCAATAAAAAAAGACATTAATTTTTTTTAATTAATAGAAAAGGCTACTGATACGCCAATAAAAAAAGACATTAATTTTTTTTAATTAATAGAAAAGGCTACTGATACGCCAATAAAAAAAGACATTAATTTTTTTTAATTAATAGAAAAGGCTATAGCCTTTTCTTTTTGAGCGTTACTGATACGCCAATAAAAAAAGACATTAATTTTTTTTAATTAATAGAAAAGGCTACTGATACGCCAATAAAAAAAGACATTAATTTTTTTTAATTAATAGAAAAGGCTATAGCCTTTTCTTTTTGAGCGTTACTGATACGCCAATAAAAAAAGACATTAATTTTTTTTAATTAATAGAAAAGGCTATAGCCTTTTCTTTTTGAGCGTTACTGATACGCCAATAAAAAAAGACATTAATTTTTTTTAATTAATAGAAAAGGCTATAGCCTTTTCTTTTTGAGCGTTACTGATACGCCAATAAAAAAAGACATTAATTTTTTTTAATTAATAGAAAAGGCTATAGCTTTTCTTTTTTGAGCGTTACTGATACGCCAATAAAAAAAGAC
>CATQFJ010000202.1:0-15093 GCA_956483585.1 Gymnocheta viridis
CTATTTATCCACTAGCTTTGCCTTTAGCATCAACGCGCTCCACGCATTGCACCATCCATAGGCTAGTTTTCATTTTTTCCCAACACTAGAACAGCCAGTTCATTAAAAAAAATTTTTATTAATATATTTGAGGCATTAATTTATAGTTAAAAATGTATTAAACATCTTAGTTTATCTATTTATCCACTAGCTTTGCCTTTAGCATTAACGCGCTCCACGCAATGCACCGTCCATAGGCTAGTTTTCACTTTTTCCCAACACTAGAACAGCCAGTTCATTAAAAAAAATTTTTATTAATATATTTGAGGCATTAATTTATAGTTAAAAATGTATTAAACATCTTAGTTTATCTATTTATCCACTAGCTTTGCCTTTAGCATTAACGCGCTCCACGCAATGCACCGTCCATAGGCTAGTTTTCACTTTTTCCCAACACTAGAACAGCCAGTTCATTAAAAAAAATTTTTATTAATATATTTGAGGCATTAATTTATTGTTAAAAATGTATTAAACATCTTAGTTTATCTATTTATCCACTATCTTTGCCTTTAGCATTAACGCGCTCCACGCACTGCACCGTCCATAGGCTAGTTTTCATTTTTTCCCAACGCTAGAACAGCCAGTTCATTAAAAAAAATTTTTAATAATATATTTGAGGCATTAATTTATTGTTAAAAATGTAATAAACACTTTAGTTTATCTATTTATCCACTATCTTTGCCTTTAGCATTAACGCGCTCCACGCACTGCACCGTCCATAGGCTAGTTTTCACTTTTTCCCAACACTAGAACAGCCAGTTCATTAAAAAAAATTTTTATTAATATATTTGATGCAAGAATTTATTGTTAAAAATGTAATAAACATCTTAGTTTATCTATTTATCCACTAGCTTTGCCTTTAGCATTAACGCGCTCCACGCATTGCACCGTCCATAGGCTAGTTTTCATTTTTTCCCAACGCTAGAATAACCATTAATATTTTTTATTCAATAATTTCTATTCGTGCTGCTATTGGCTCACCTCAAACGGCAAATAACCATTCATATTTTTATTTCTATTCGTGCTGCTATTGGCTAACAACAAATTTCCCCTTTCAACGAGATCAACGGACATGTTGCTTCTCTCTCAAGTTGATTAAGCTTAAGAAAAAATTTTTATTAATATATTTGATGCAAGAATTTATTGTTAAAAATGTAATAAACACTTTAGTTTATCTATTTATCCACTAGCTTTGCCTTTAGCATCAACGCGCTCCACGCATTGCACCATCCATAGGCTAGTTTTCATTTTTTCCCAACACTAGAACAGCCAGTTCATTAAAAAAAATTTTTATTAATATATTTGAGGCATTAATTTATAGTTAAAAATGTATTAAACATCTTAGTTTATCTATTTATCCACTAGCTTTGCCTTTAGCATTAACGCGCTCCACGCAATGCACCGTCCATAGGCTAGTTTTCACTTTTTCCCAACACTAGAACAGCCAGTTCATTAAAAAAAATTTTTATTAATATATTTGAGGCATTAATTTATAGTTAAAAATGTATTAAACATCTTAGTTTATCTATTTATCCACTAGCTTTGCCTTTAGCATTAACGCGCTCCACGCAATGCACCGTCCATAGGCTAGTTTTCACTTTTTCCCAACACTAGAACAGCCAGTTCATTAAAAAAAATTTTTATTAATATATTTGAGGCATTAATTTATAGTTAAAAATGTATTAAACATCTTAGTTTATCTATTTATCCACTAGCTTTGCCTTTAGCATTAACGCGCTCCACGCAATGCACCGTCCATAGGCTAGTTTTCACTTTTTCCCAACACTAGAACAGCCAGTTCATTAAAAAAAATTTTTATTAATATATTTGAGGCATTAATTTATTGTTAAAAATGTATTAAACATCTTAGTTTATCTATTTATCCACTATCTTTGCCTTTAGCATTAACGCGCTCCACGCACTGCACCGTCCATAGGCTAGTTTTCATTTTTTCCCAACGCTAGAACAGCCAGTTCATTAAAAAAAATTTTTAATAATATATTTGAGGCATTAATTTATTGTTAAAAATGTAATAAACACTTTAGTTTATCTATTTATCCACTATCTTTGCCTTTAGCATTAACGCGCTCCACGCACTGCACCGTCCATAGGCTAGTTTTCACTTTTTCCCAACACTAGAACAGCCAGTTCATTAAAAAAAATTTTTATTAATATATTTGATGCAAGAATTTATTGTTAAAAATGTAATAAACATCTTAGTTTATCTATTTATCCACTAGCTTTGCCTTTAGCATTAACGCGCTCCACGCATTGCACCGTCCATAGGCTAGTTTTCATTTTTTCCCAACGCTAGAATAACCATTAATATTTTTTATTCAATAATTTCTATTCGTGCTGCTATTGGCTCACCTCAAACGGCAAATAACCATTCATATTTTTATTTCTATTCGTGCTGCTATTGGCTAACAACAAATTTCCCCTTTCAACGAGATCAACGGACATGTTGCTTCTCTCTCAAGTTGATTAAGCTTAAGAAAAAATTTTTATTAATATATTTGATGCAAGAATTTATTGTTAAAAATGTAATAAACACTTTAGTTTATCTATTTATCCACTAGCTTTGCCTTTAGCATCAACGCGCTCCACGCATTGCACCATCCATAGGCTAGTTTTCATTTTTTCCCAACACTAGAACAGCCAGTTCATTAAAAAAAATTTTTATTAATATATTTGAGGCATTAATTTATAGTTAAAAATGTATTAAACATCTTAGTTTATCTATTTATCCACTAGCTTTGCCTTTAGCATTAACGCGCTCCACGCAATGCACCGTCCATAGGCTAGTTTTCACTTTTTCCCAACACTAGAACAGCCAGTTCATTAAAAAAAATTTTTATTAATATATTTGAGGCATTAATTTATAGTTAAAAATGTATTAAACATCTTAGTTTATCTATTTATCCACTAGCTTTGCCTTTAGCATTAACGCGCTCCACGCAATGCACCGTCCATAGGCTAGTTTTCACTTTTTCCCAACACTAGAACAGCCAGTTCATTAAAAAAAATTTTTATTAATATATTTGAGGCATTAATTTATTGTTAAAAATGTATTAAACATCTTAGTTTATCTATTTATCCACTATCTTTGCCTTTAGCATTAACGCGCTCCACGCACTGCACCGTCCATAGGCTAGTTTTCATTTTTTCCCAACGCTAGAACAGCCAGTTCATTAAAAAAAATTTTTAATAATATATTTGAGGCATTAATTTATTGTTAAAAATGTAATAAACACTTTAGTTTATCTATTTATCCACTATCTTTGCCTTTAGCATTAACGCGCTCCACGCACTGCACCGTCCATAGGCTAGTTTTCACTTTTTCCCAACACTAGAACAGCCAGTTCATTAAAAAAAATTTTTATTAATATATTTGATGCAAGAATTTATTGTTAAAAATGTAATAAACATCTTAGTTTATCTATTTATCCACTAGCTTTGCCTTTAGCATTAACGCGCTCCACGCATTGCACCGTCCATAGGCTAGTTTTCATTTTTTCCCAACGCTAGAATAACCATTAATATTTTTTATTCAATAATTTCTATTCGTGCTGCTATTGGCTCACCTCAAACGGCAAATAACCATTCATATTTTTATTTCTATTCGTGCTGCTATTGGCTAACAACAAATTTCCCCTTTCAACGAGATCAACGGACATGTTGCTTCTCTCTCAAGTTGATTAAGCTTAAGAAAAAATTTTTATTAATATATTTGATGCAAGAATTTATTGTTAAAAATGTAATAAACACTTTAGTTTATCTATTTATCCACTAGCTTTGCCTTTAGCATCAACGCGCTCCACGCATTGCACCATCCATAGGCTAGTTTTCATTTTTTCCCAACACTAGAACAGCCAGTTCATTAAAAAAAATTTTTATTAATATATTTGAGGCATTAATTTATAGTTAAAAATGTATTAAACATCTTAGTTTATCTATTTATCCACTAGCTTTGCCTTTAGCATTAACGCGCTCCACGCAATGCACCGTCCATAGGCTAGTTTTCACTTTTTCCCAACACTAGAACAGCCAGTTCATTAAAAAAAATTTTTATTAATATATTTGAGGCATTAATTTATAGTTAAAAATGTATTAAACATCTTAGTTTATCTATTTATCCACTAGCTTTGCCTTTAGCATTAACGCGCTCCACGCAATGCACCGTCCATAGGCTAGTTTTCACTTTTTCCCAACACTAGAACAGCCAGTTCATTAAAAAAAATTTTTATTAATATATTTGAGGCATTAATTTATAGTTAAAAATGTATTAAACATCTTAGTTTATCTATTTATCCACTAGCTTTGCCTTTAGCATTAACGCGCTCCACGCAATGCACCGTCCATAGGCTAGTTTTCACTTTTTCCCAACACTAGAACAGCCAGTTCATTAAAAAAAATTTTTATTAATATATTTGAGGCATTAATTTATTGTTAAAAATGTATTAAACATCTTAGTTTATCTATTTATCCACTATCTTTGCCTTTAGCATTAACGCGCTCCACGCACTGCACCGTCCATAGGCTAGTTTTCATTTTTTCCCAACGCTAGAACAGCCAGTTCATTAAAAAAAATTTTTAATAATATATTTGAGGCATTAATTTATTGTTAAAAATGTAATAAACACTTTAGTTTATCTATTTATCCACTATCTTTGCCTTTAGCATTAACGCGCTCCACGCACTGCACCGTCCATAGGCTAGTTTTCACTTTTTCCCAACACTAGAACAGCCAGTTCATTAAAAAAAATTTTTATTAATATATTTGATGCAAGAATTTATTGTTAAAAATGTAATAAACATCTTAGTTTATCTATTTATCCACTAGCTTTGCCTTTAGCATTAACGCGCTCCACGCATTGCACCGTCCATAGGCTAGTTTTCATTTTTTCCCAACGCTAGAATAACCATTAATATTTTTTATTCAATAATTTCTATTCGTGCTGCTATTGGCTCACCTCAAACGGCAAATAACCATTCATATTTTTATTTCTATTCGTGCTGCTATTGGCTAACAACAAATTTCCCCTTTCAACGAGATCAACGGACATGTTGCTTCTCTCTCAAGTTGATTAAGCTTAAGAAAAAATTTTTATTAATATATTTGATGCAAGAATTTATTGTTAAAAATGTAATAAACACTTTAGTTTATCTATTTATCCACTAGCTTTGCCTTTAGCATCAACGCGCTCCACGCATTGCACCGTCCATAGGCTAGTTTTCACTTTTTCCCAACACTAGAACAGCCAGTTCATTAAAAAAAATTTTTATTAATATATTTGAGGCATTAATTTATAGTTAAAAATGTATTAAACATCTTAGTTTATCTATTTATCCACTAGCTTTGCCTTTAGCATTAACGCGCTCCACGCAATGCACCGTCCATAGGCTAGTTTTCACTTTTTCCCAACACTAGAACAGCCAGTTCATTAAAAAAAATTTTTATTAATATATTTGAGGCATTAATTTATTGTTAAAAATGTATTAAACATCTTAGTTTATCTATTTATCCACTATCTTTGCCTTTAGCATTAACGCGCTCCACGCACTGCACCGTCCATAGGCTAGTTTTCATTTTTTCCCAACGCTAGAACAGCCAGTTCATTAAAAAAAATTTTTAATAATATATTTGAGGCATTAATTTATTGTTAAAAATGTAATAAACACTTTAGTTTATCTATTTATCCACTATCTTTGCCTTTAGCATTAACGCGCTCCACGCACTGCACCGTCCATAGGCTAGTTTTCACTTTTTCCCAACACTAGAACAGCCAGTTCATTAAAAAAAATTTTTATTAATATATTTGATGCAAGAATTTATTGTTAAAAATGTAATAAACATCTTAGTTTATCTATTTATCCACTAGCTTTGCCTTTAGCATTAACGCGCTCCACGCATTGCACCGTCCATAGGCTAGTTTTCATTTTTTCCCAACGCTAGAATAACCATTAATATTTTTTATTCAATAATTTCTATTCGTGCTGCTATTGGCTCACCTCAAACGGCAAATAACCATTCATATTTTTATTTCTATTCGTGCTGCTATTGGCTAACAACAAATTTCCCCTTTCAACGAGATCAACGGACATGTTGCTTCTCTCTCAAGTTGATTAAGCTTAAGAAAAAATTTTTATTAATATATTTGATGCAAGAATTTATTGTTAAAAATGTAATAAACACTTTAGTTTATCTATTTATCCACTAGCTTTGCCTTTAGCATCAACGCGCTCCACGCATTGCACCATCCATAGGCTAGTTTTCATTTTTTCCCAACACTAGAACAGCCAGTTCATTAAAAAAAATTTTTATTAATATATTTGAGGCATTAATTTATAGTTAAAAATGTATTAAACATCTTAGTTTATCTATTTATCCACTAGCTTTGCCTTTAGCATTAACGCGCTCCACGCAATGCACCGTCCATAGGCTAGTTTTCACTTTTTCCCAACACTAGAACAGCCAGTTCATTAAAAAAAATTTTTATTAATATATTTGAGGCATTAATTTATAGTTAAAAATGTATTAAACATCTTAGTTTATCTATTTATCCACTAGCTTTGCCTTTAGCATTAACGCGCTCCACGCAATGCACCGTCCATAGGCTAGTTTTCACTTTTTCCCAACACTAGAACAGCCAGTTCATTAAAAAAAATTTTTATTAATATATTTGAGGCATTAATTTATAGTTAAAAATGTATTAAACATCTTAGTTTATCTATTTATCCACTAGCTTTGCCTTTAGCATTAACGCGCTCCACGCAATGCACCGTCCATAGGCTAGTTTTCACTTTTTCCCAACACTAGAACAGCCAGTTCATTAAAAAAAATTTTTATTAATATATTTGAGGCATTAATTTATTGTTAAAAATGTATTAAACATCTTAGTTTATCTATTTATCCACTATCTTTGCCTTTAGCATTAACGCGCTCCACGCACTGCACCGTCCATAGGCTAGTTTTCATTTTTTCCCAACGCTAGAACAGCCAGTTCATTAAAAAAAATTTTTAATAATATATTTGAGGCATTAATTTATTGTTAAAAATGTAATAAACACTTTAGTTTATCTATTTATCCACTATCTTTGCCTTTAGCATTAACGCGCTCCACGCACTGCACCGTCCATAGGCTAGTTTTCACTTTTTCCCAACACTAGAACAGCCAGTTCATTAAAAAAAATTTTTATTAATATATTTGATGCAAGAATTTATTGTTAAAAATGTAATAAACATCTTAGTTTATCTATTTATCCACTAGCTTTGCCTTTAGCATTAACGCGCTCCACGCATTGCACCGTCCATAGGCTAGTTTTCATTTTTTCCCAACGCTAGAATAACCATTAATATTTTTTATTCAATAATTTCTATTCGTGCTGCTATTGGCTCACCTCAAACGGCAAATAACCATTCATATTTTTATTTCTATTCGTGCTGCTATTGGCTAACAACAAATTTCCCCTTTCAACGAGATCAACGGACATGTTGCTTCTCTCTCAAGTTGATTAAGCTTAAGAAAAAATTTTTATTAATATATTTGATGCAAGAATTTATTGTTAAAAATGTAATAAACACTTTAGTTTATCTATTTATCCACTAGCTTTGCCTTTAGCATCAACGCGCTCCACGCATTGCACCATCCATAGGCTAGTTTTCATTTTTTCCCAACACTAGAACAGCCAGTTCATTAAAAAAAATTTTTATTAATATATTTGAGGCATTAATTTATAGTTAAAAATGTATTAAACATCTTAGTTTATCTATTTATCCACTAGCTTTGCCTTTAGCATTAACGCGCTCCACGCAATGCACCGTCCATAGGCTAGTTTTCACTTTTTCCCAACACTAGAACAGCCAGTTCATTAAAAAAAATTTTTATTAATATATTTGAGGCATTAATTTATAGTTAAAAATGTATTAAACATCTTAGTTTATCTATTTATCCACTAGCTTTGCCTTTAGCATTAACGCGCTCCACGCAATGCACCGTCCATAGGCTAGTTTTCACTTTTTCCCAACACTAGAACAGCCAGTTCATTAAAAAAAATTTTTATTAATATATTTGAGGCATTAATTTATAGTTAAAAATGTATTAAACATCTTAGTTTATCTATTTATCCACTAGCTTTGCCTTTAGCATTAACGCGCTCCACGCAATGCACCGTCCATAGGCTAGTTTTCACTTTTTCCCAACACTAGAACAGCCAGTTCATTAAAAAAAATTTTTATTAATATATTTGAGGCATTAATTTATTGTTAAAAATGTATTAAACATCTTAGTTTATCTATTTATCCACTATCTTTGCCTTTAGCATTAACGCGCTCCACGCACTGCACCGTCCATAGGCTAGTTTTCATTTTTTCCCAACGCTAGAACAGCCAGTTCATTAAAAAAAATTTTTAATAATATATTTGAGGCATTAATTTATTGTTAAAAATGTAATAAACACTTTAGTTTATCTATTTATCCACTATCTTTGCCTTTAGCATTAACGCGCTCCACGCACTGCACCGTCCATAGGCTAGTTTTCACTTTTTCCCAACACTAGAACAGCCAGTTCATTAAAAAAAATTTTTATTAATATATTTGATGCAAGAATTTATTGTTAAAAATGTAATAAACATCTTAGTTTATCTATTTATCCACTAGCTTTGCCTTTAGCATTAACGCGCTCCACGCATTGCACCGTCCATAGGCTAGTTTTCATTTTTTCCCAACGCTAGAATAACCATTAATATTTTTTATTCAATAATTTCTATTCGTGCTGCTATTGGCTCACCTCAAACGGCAAATAACCATTCATATTTTTATTTCTATTCGTGCTGCTATTGGCTAACAACAAATTTCCCCTTTCAACGAGATCAACGGACATGTTGCTTCTCTCTCAAGTTGATTAAGCTTAAGAAAAAATTTTTATTAATATATTTGATGCAAGAATTTATTGTTAAAAATGTAATAAACACTTTAGTTTATCTATTTATCCACTAGCTTTGCCTTTAGCATCAACGCGCTCCACGCATTGCACCGTCCATAGGCTAGTTTTCACTTTTTCCCAACACTAGAACAGCCAGTTCATTAAAAAAAATTTTTATTAATATATTTGAGGCATTAATTTATAGTTAAAAATGTATTAAACATCTTAGTTTATCTATTTATCCACTAGCTTTGCCTTTAGCATTAACGCGCTCCACGCAATGCACCGTCCATAGGCTAGTTTTCACTTTTTCCCAACACTAGAACAGCCAGTTCATTAAAAAAAATTTTTATTAATATATTTGAGGCATTAATTTATTGTTAAAAATGTATTAAACATCTTAGTTTATCTATTTATCCACTATCTTTGCCTTTAGCATTAACGCGCTCCACGCACTGCACCGTCCATAGGCTAGTTTTCATTTTTTCCCAACGCTAGAACAGCCAGTTCATTAAAAAAAATTTTTAATAATATATTTGAGGCATTAATTTATTGTTAAAAATGTAATAAACACTTTAGTTTATCTATTTATCCACTATCTTTGCCTTTAGCATTAACGCGCTCCACGCACTGCACCGTCCATAGGCTAGTTTTCACTTTTTCCCAACACTAGAACAGCCAGTTCATTAAAAAAAATTTTTATTAATATATTTGATGCAAGAATTTATTGTTAAAAATGTAATAAACATCTTAGTTTATCTATTTATCCACTAGCTTTGCCTTTAGCATTAACGCGCTCCACGCATTGCACCGTCCATAGGCTAGTTTTCATTTTTTCCCAACGCTAGAATAACCATTAATATTTTTTATTCAATAATTTCTATTCGTGCTGCTATTGGCTCACCTCAAACGGCAAATAACCATTCATATTTTTATTTCTATTCGTGCTGCTATTGGCTAACAACAAATTTCCCCTTTCAACGAGATCAACGGACATGTTGCTTCTCTCTCAAGTTGATTAAGCTTAAGAAAAAATTTTTATTAATATATTTGATGCAAGAATTTATTGTTAAAAATGTAATAAACACTTTAGTTTATCTATTTATCCACTAGCTTTGCCTTTAGCATCAACGCGCTCCACGCATTGCACCATCCATAGGCTAGTTTTCATTTTTTCCCAACACTAGAACAGCCAGTTCATTAAAAAAAATTTTTATTAATATATTTGAGGCATTAATTTATAGTTAAAAATGTATTAAACATCTTAGTTTATCTATTTATCCACTAGCTTTGCCTTTAGCATTAACGCGCTCCACGCAATGCACCGTCCATAGGCTAGTTTTCACTTTTTCCCAACACTAGAACAGCCAGTTCATTAAAAAAAATTTTTATTAATATATTTGAGGCATTAATTTATAGTTAAAAATGTATTAAACATCTTAGTTTATCTATTTATCCACTAGCTTTGCCTTTAGCATTAACGCGCTCCACGCAATGCACCGTCCATAGGCTAGTTTTCACTTTTTCCCAACACTAGAACAGCCAGTTCATTAAAAAAAATTTTTATTAATATATTTGAGGCATTAATTTATAGTTAAAAATGTATTAAACATCTTAGTTTATCTATTTATCCACTAGCTTTGCCTTTAGCATTAACGCGCT
Organism: Gymnocheta viridis; assembly: GCA_956483585.1. NCBI lineage: Eukaryota > Metazoa > Arthropoda > Insecta > Diptera > Tachinidae > Gymnocheta > Gymnocheta viridis. Next base: position 10,627 of record CATQFJ010000202.1, read on the forward strand.
CCACGCAATGCACCGTCCATAGGCTAGTTTTCACTTTTTCCCAACACTAGAACAGCCAGTTCATTAAAAAAAATTTTTATTAATATATTTGAGGCATTAATTTATTGTTAAAAATGTATTAAACATCTTAGTTTATCTATTTATCCACTATCTTTGCCTTTAGCATTAACGCGCTCCACGCACTGCACCGTCCATAGGCTAGTTTTCATTTTTTCCCAACGCTAGAACAGCCAGTTCATTAAAAAAAATTTTTAATAATATATTTGAGGCATTAATTTATTGTTAAAAATGTAATAAACACTTTAGTTTATCTATTTATCCACTATCTTTGCCTTTAGCATTAACGCGCTCCACGCACTGCACCGTCCATAGGCTAGTTTTCACTTTTTCCCAACACTAGAACAGCCAGTTCATTAAAAAAAATTTTTATTAATATATTTGATGCAAGAATTTATTGTTAAAAATGTAATAAACATCTTAGTTTATCTATTTATCCACTAGCTTTGCCTTTAGCATTAACGCGCTCCACGCATTGCACCGTCCATAGGCTAGTTTTCATTTTTTCCCAACGCTAGAATAACCATTAATATTTTTTATTCAATAATTTCTATTCGTGCTGCTATTGGCTCACCTCAAACGGCAAATAACCATTCATATTTTTATTTCTATTCGTGCTGCTATTGGCTAACAACAAATTTCCCCTTTCAACGAGATCAACGGACATGTTGCTTCTCTCTCAAGTTGATTAAGCTTAAGAAAAAATTTTTATTAATATATTTGATGCAAGAATTTATTGTTAAAAATGTAATAAACACTTTAGTTTATCTATTTATCCACTAGCTTTGCCTTTAGCATCAACGCGCTCCACGCATTGCACCATCCATAGGCTAGTTTTCATTTTTTCCCAACACTAGAACAGCCAGTTCATTAAAAAAAATTTTTATTAATATATTTGAGGCATTAATTTATAGTTAAAAATGTATTAAACATCTTAGTTTATCTATTTATCCACTAGCTTTGCCTTTAGCATTAACGCGCTCCACGCAATGCACCGTCCATAGGCTAGTTTTCACTTTTTCCCAACACTAGAACAGCCAGTTCATTAAAAAAAATTTTTATTAATATATTTGAGGCATTAATTTATAGTTAAAAATGTATTAAACATCTTAGTTTATCTATTTATCCACTAGCTTTGCCTTTAGCATTAACGCGCTCCACGCAATGCACCGTCCATAGGCTAGTTTTCACTTTTTCCCAACACTAGAACAGCCAGTTCATTAAAAAAAATTTTTATTAATATATTTGAGGCATTAATTTATTGTTAAAAATGTATTAAACATCTTAGTTTATCTATTTATCCACTATCTTTGCCTTTAGCATTAACGCGCTCCACGCACTGCACCGTCCATAGGCTAGTTTTCATTTTTTCCCAACGCTAGAACAGCCAGTTCATTAAAAAAAATTTTTAATAATATATTTGAGGCATTAATTTATTGTTAAAAATGTAATAAACACTTTAGTTTATCTATTTATCCACTATCTTTGCCTTTAGCATTAACGCGCTCCACGCACTGCACCGTCCATAGGCTAGTTTTCACTTTTTCCCAACACTAGAACAGCCAGTTCATTAAAAAAAATTTTTATTAATATATTTGATGCAAGAATTTATTGTTAAAAATGTAATAAACATCTTAGTTTATCTATTTATCCACTAGCTTTGCCTTTAGCATTAACGCGCTCCACGCATTGCACCGTCCATAGGCTAGTTTTCATTTTTTCCCAACGCTAGAATAACCATTAATATTTTTTATTCAATAATTTCTATTCGTGCTGCTATTGGCTCACCTCAAACGGCAAATAACCATTCATATTTTTATTTCTATTCGTGCTGCTATTGGCTAACAACAAATTTCCCCTTTCAACGAGATCAACGGACATGTTGCTTCTCTCTCAAGTTGATTAAGCTTAAGAAAAAATTTTTATTAATATATTTGATGCAAGAATTTATTGTTAAAAATGTAATAAACACTTTAGTTTATCTATTTATCCACTAGCTTTGCCTTTAGCATCAACGCGCTCCACGCATTGCACCATCCATAGGCTAGTTTTCATTTTTTCCCAACACTAGAACAGCCAGTTCATTAAAAAAAATTTTTATTAATATATTTGAGGCATTAATTTATAGTTAAAAATGTATTAAACATCTTAGTTTATCTATTTATCCACTAGCTTTGCCTTTAGCATTAACGCGCTCCACGCAATGCACCGTCCATAGGCTAGTTTTCACTTTTTCCCAACACTAGAACAGCCAGTTCATTAAAAAAAATTTTTATTAATATATTTGAGGCATTAATTTATAGTTAAAAATGTATTAAACATCTTAGTTTATCTATTTATCCACTAGCTTTGCCTTTAGCATTAACGCGCTCCACGCAATGCACCGTCCATAGGCTAGTTTTCACTTTTTCCCAACACTAGAACAGCCAGTTCATTAAAAAAAATTTTTATTAATATATTTGAGGCATTAATTTATAGTTAAAAATGTATTAAACATCTTAGTTTATCTATTTATCCACTAGCTTTGCCTTTAGCATTAACGCGCTCCACGCAATGCACCGTCCATAGGCTAGTTTTCACTTTTTCCCAACACTAGAACAGCCAGTTCATTAAAAAAAATTTTTATTAATATATTTGAGGCATTAATTTATTGTTAAAAATGTATTAAACATCTTAGTTTATCTATTTATCCACTATCTTTGCCTTTAGCATTAACGCGCTCCACGCACTGCACCGTCCATAGGCTAGTTTTCATTTTTTCCCAACGCTAGAACAGCCAGTTCATTAAAAAAAATTTTTAATAATATATTTGAGGCATTAATTTATTGTTAAAAATGTAATAAACACTTTAGTTTATCTATTTATCCACTATCTTTGCCTTTAGCATTAACGCGCTCCACGCACTGCACCGTCCATAGGCTAGTTTTCACTTTTTCCCAACACTAGAACAGCCAGTTCATTAAAAAAAATTTTTATTAATATATTTGATGCAAGAATTTATTGTTAAAAATGTAATAAACATCTTAGTTTATCTATTTATCCACTAGCTTTGCCTTTAGCATTAACGCGCTCCACGCATTGCACCGTCCATAGGCTAGTTTTCATTTTTTCCCAACGCTAGAATAACCATTAATATTTTTTATTCAATAATTTCTATTCGTGCTGCTATTGGCTCACCTCAAACGGCAAATAACCATTCATATTTTTATTTCTATTCGTGCTGCTATTGGCTAACAACAAATTTCCCCTTTCAACGAGATCAACGGACATGTTGCTTCTCTCTCAAGTTGATTAAGCTTAAGAAAAAATTTTTATTAATATATTTGATGCAAGAATTTATTGTTAAAAATGTAATAAACACTTTAGTTTATCTATTTATCCACTAGCTTTGCCTTTAGCATCAACGCGCTCCACGCATTGCACCGTCCATAGGCTAGTTTTCACTTTTTCCCAACACTAGAACAGCCAGTTCATTAAAAAAAATTTTTATTAATATATTTGAGGCATTAATTTATAGTTAAAAATGTATTAAACATCTTAGTTTATCTATTTATCCACTAGCTTTGCCTTTAGCATTAACGCGCTCCACGCAATGCACCGTCCATAGGCTAGTTTTCACTTTTTCCCAACACTAGAACAGCCAGTTCATTAAAAAAAATTTTTATTAATATATTTGAGGCATTAATTTATTGTTAAAAATGTATTAAACATCTTAGTTTATCTATTTATCCACTATCTTTGCCTTTAGCATTAACGCGCTCCACGCACTGCACCGTCCATAGGCTAGTTTTCATTTTTTCCCAACGCTAGAACAGCCAGTTCATTAAAAAAAATTTTTAATAATATATTTGAGGCATTAATTTATTGTTAAAAATGTAATAAACACTTTAGTTTATCTATTTATCCACTATCTTTGCCTTTAGCATTAACGCGCTCCACGCACTGCACCGTCCATAGGCTAGTTTTCACTTTTTCCCAACACTAGAACAGCCAGTTCATTAAAAAAAATTTTTATTAATATATTTGATGCAAGAATTTATTGTTAAAAATGTAATAAACATCTTAGTTTATCTATTTATCCACTAGCTTTGCCTTTAGCATTAACGCGCTCCACGCATTGCACCGTCCATAGGCTAGTTTTCATTTTTTCCCAACGCTAGAATAACCATTAATATTTTTTATTCAATAATTTCTATTCGTGCTGCTATTGGCTCACCTCAAACGGCAAATAACCATTCATATTTTTATTTCTATTCGTGCTGCTATTGGCTAACAACAAATTTCCCCTTTCAACGAGATCAACGGACATGTTGCTTCTCTCTCAAGTTGATTAAGCTTAAGAAAAAATTTTTATTAATATATTTGATGCAAGAATTTATTGTTAAAAATGTAATAAACACTTTAGTTTAT
>CATQFJ010000203.1:0-35516 GCA_956483585.1 Gymnocheta viridis
AGGCTATAGCCTTTTCTTTTGGAGCGTTACTGATACGCCAATAAAAAAGACATGTGGCACTCGAGAACTGCCGCGGTAAAGCTATTGCATAGCATTTTGTTTTCAATAAAATGTATTAAATTAAAAAAAAATAACTAACATAATTTTTTTTAATTAATAGAAAAGGCTATAGCCTTTTCTTTTGGAGCGTTACTGATACGCCAATCAAAAAAGACATGTGGCACTCGAGAACTGCCGCGGTAAAGCTATTGCATAGCATTTTGTTTTCAATAAAATGTATTAAATTAAAAAAAATAACTAACATAATTTTTTTTAATTAATAGAAAAGGCTATAGCCTTTTCTTTTGGAGCGTTACTGATACGCCAATAAAAAAGACATGTGGCACTCGAGAACTGCCGCGGTAAAGCTATTGCATAGCATTTTGTTTTCAATAAAATGTATTAAATTAAAAAAAAATAACTAACATAATTTTTTTTAATTAATAGAAAAGGCTATAGCCTTTTCTTTTGGAGCGTTACTGATACGCCAATCAAAAAAGACATGTGGCACTCGAGAACTGCCGCGGTAAAGCTATTGCATAGCATTTTGTTTTCAATAAAATGTATTAAATTAAAAAAAAATAACTAACATAATTTTTTTTAATTAATAGAAAAGGCTATAGCCTTTTCTTTTGGAGCGTTACTGATACGCCAATAAAAAAAGACATGTGGCACTCGAGAACTGCCGCGGTAAAGCTATTGCATAGCATTTTGTTTTCAATAAAATTTATTAAATTAAAAAAAAAATAACTAACATAATTTTTTTTAATTAATAGAAAAGGCTATAGCCTTTTCTTTTGGAGCGTTACTGATACGCCAATAAAAAAAGACATGTGGCACTCGAGAACTGCCGCGGTAAAGCTATTGCATAGCATTTTGTTTTCAATAAAATGTATTAAATTAAAAAAAAAATAACTAACATAATTTTTTTTAATTAATAGAAAAGGCTATAGCCTTTTCTTTTGGAGCGTTACTGATACGCCAATAAAAAAAGACATGTGGCACTCGAGAACTGCCGCGGTAAAGCTATTGCATAGCATTTTGTTTTCAATAAAATGTATTAAATTAAAAAAAAATAACTAACATAATTTTTTTTAATTAATAGAAAAGGCTGTAGCCTTTTCTTTTGGCGCGTTACTGATACGCCAATAAAAAAAGACATGTGGCACTCGAGAACTGCCGCGGTAAAGCTATTGCATAGCATTTTGTTTTCAATAAAATGTATTAAATTAAAAAAAAATAACTAACATAATTTTTTTTAATTAATAGAAAAGGCTGTAGCCTTTTCTTTTGGCGCGTTACTGATACGCCAATAAAAAAAGACATGTGGCACTCGAGAACTGCCGCGGTAAAGCTATTGCATAGCATTTTGTTTTCAATAAAATGTATTAAATTAAAAAAAAATAACTAACATAATTTTTTTTAATTAATAGAAAAGGCTATAGCCTTTTCTTTTGGAGCGTTACTGATACGCCAATAAAAAAAGACATGTGGCACTCGAGAACTGCCGCGGTAAAGCTATTGCATAGCATTTTGTTTTCAATAAAATGTATTAAATTAAAAAAAAAATAACTAACATAATTTTTTTTAATTAATAGAAAAGGCTATAGCCTTTCTTTTGGAGCGTTACTGATACGCCAATAAAAAAAGACATGTGGCACTCGAGAACTGCCGCGGTAAAGCTATTGCATAGCATTTTGTTTTCAATAAAATGTATTAAATTAAAAAAAAATAACTAACATAATTTTTTTTAATTAATAGAAAAGGCTATATAGCCTTTTCTTTTGGAGCGTTACTGATACGCCAATAAAAAAAGACATGTGGCACTCGAGAACTGCCGCGGTAAAGCTATTGCATAGCATTTTGTTTTCAATAAAATGTATTAAATTAAAAAAAATAACTAACATAATTTTTTTTAATTAATAGAAAAGGCTATAGCCTTTTCTTTTGGAGCGTTACTGATACGCCAATAAAAAAAGACATGTGGCACTCGAGAACTGCCGCGGTAAAGCTATTGCATAGCATTTTGTTTTCAATAAAATGTATTAAATTAAAAAAAAATAACTAACATAATTTTTTTTAATTAATAGAAAAGGCTATAGCCTTTTCTTTTGGAGCGTTACTGATACGCCAATAAAAAAAGACATGTGGCACTCGAGAACTGCCGCGGTAAAGCTATTGCATAGCATTTTGTTTTCAATAAAATGTATTAAATTAAAAAAAAATAACTAACATAATTTTTTTTAATTAATAGAAAAGGCTATAGCCTTTTCTTTTGGAGCGTTACTGATACGCCAATAAAAAAAGACATGTGGCACTCGAGAACTGCCGCGGTAAAGCTATTGCATAGCATTTTGTTTTCAATAAAATGTATTAAATTAAAAAAAAATAACTAACATAATTTTTTTTAATTAATAGAAAAGGCTATAGCCTTTTCTTTTGGAGCGTTACTGATACGCCAATAAAAAAAGACATGTGGCACTCGAGAACTGCCGCGGTAAAGCTATTGCATAGCATTTTGTTTTCAATAAAATGTATTAAATTAAAAAAAAATAACTAACATAATTTTTTTTAATTAATAGAAAAGGCTATAGCCTTTTCTTTTGGAGCGTTACTGATACGCCAATAAAAAAAGACATGTGGCACTCGTGAACTGCCGCGGTAAAGCTATTGCATAGCATTTTGTTTTCAATAAAATGTATTAAATTAAAAAAAAATAACTAACATAATTTTTTTTAATTAATAGAAAAGGCTATAGCCTTTTCTTTTGGAGCGTTACTGATACGCCAATAAAAAAGACATGTGGCACTCGAGAACTGCCGCGGTAAAGCTATTGCATAGCATTTTGTTTTCAATAAAATGTATTAAATTAAAAAAAAATAACTAACATAATTTTTTTTAATTAATAGAAAAGGCTATAGCCTTTTCTTTTGGAGCGTTACTGATACGCCAATAAAAAAAGACATGTGGCACTCGAGAACTGCCGCGGTAAAGCTATTGCATAGCATTTTGTTTTCAATAAAATGTATTAAATTAAAAAAAAATAACTAACATAATTTTTTTTAATTAATAGAAAAGGCTATAGCCTTTTCTTTTGGAGCGTTACTGATACGCCAATAAAAAAAGACATGTGGCACTCGAGAACTGCCGCGGTAAAGCTATTGCATAGCATTTTGTTTTCAATAAAATGTATTAAATTAAAAAAAAATAACTAACATAATTTTTTTTAATTAATAGAAAAGGCTATAGCCTTTTCTTTTGGAGCGTTACTGATACGCCAATAAAAAAAGACATGTGGCACTCGAGAACTGCCGCGGTAAAGCTATTGCATAGCATTTTGTTTTCAATAAAATGTATTAAATTAAAAAAAATAACTAACATAATTTTTTTTAATTAATAGAAAAGGCTGTAGCCTTTTCTTTTGGCGCGTTACTGATACGCCAATAAAAAAAGACATGTGGCACTCGAGAACTGCCGCGGTAAAGCTATTGCATAGCATTTTGTTTTCAATAAAATGTATTAAATTAAAAAAAAATAACTAACATAATTTTTTTTAATTAATAGAAAAGGCTGTAGCCTTTTCTTTTGGCGCGTTACTGATACGCCAATAAAAAAAGACATGTGGCACTCGAGAACTGCCGCGGTAAAGCTATTGCATAGCATTTTGTTTTCAATAAAATGTATTAAATTAAAAAAAAATAACTAACATAATTTTTTTTAATTAATAGAAAAGGCTATAGCCTTTTCTTTTGGAGCGTTACTGATACGCCATTAAAAAAAGACATGTGGCACTCGAGAACTGCCGCGGTAAAGCTATTGCATAGCATTTTGTTTTCAATAAAATGTATTAAATTAAAAAAAAAATAACTAACATAATTTTTTTTAATTAATAGAAAAGGCTATAGCCTTTTCTTTTGGAGCGTTACTGATACGCCAATAAAAAAAGACATGTGGCACTCGAGAACTGCCGCGGTAAAGCTATTGCATAGCATTTTGTTTTCAATAAAATGTATTAAATTAAAAAAAAATAACTAACATAATTTTTTTTAATTAATAGAAAAGGCTATATATAGCCTTTTCTTTTGGAGCGTTACTGATACGCCAATAAAAAAAGACATGTGGCACTCGAGAACTGCCGCGGTAAAGCTATTGCATAGCATTTTGTTTTCAATAAAATGTATTAAATTAAAAAAAAATAACTAACATAATTTTTTTTAATTAATAGAAAAGGCTATAGCCTTTTCTTTTGGAGCGTTACTGATACGCCAATAAAAAAAGACATGTGGCACTCGAGAACTGCCGCGGTAAAGCTATTGCATAGCATTTTGTTTTCAATAAAATGTATTAAATTAAAAAAAAATAACTAACATAATTTTTTTTAATTAATAGAAAAGGCTATAGCCTTTTCTTTTGGAGCGTTACTGATACGCCAATAAAAAAAGACATGTGGCACTCGAGAACTGCCGCGGTAAAGCTATTGCATAGCATTTTGTTTTCAATAAAATGTATTAAATTAAAAAAACATAACTAACATAATTTTTTTTAATTAATAGAAAAGGCTATAGCCTTTTCTTTTGGAGCGTTACTGATACGCCAATAAAAAAAGACATGTGGCACTCGAGAACTGCCGCGGTAAAGCTATTGCATAGCATTTTGTTTTCAATAAAATGTATTAAATTAAAAAAAAATAACTAACATAATTTTTTTTAATTAATAGAAAAGGCTATAGCCTTTTCTTTTGGAGCGTTACTGATACGCCAATAAAAAAAGACATGTGGCACTCGAGAACTGCCGCGGTAAAGCTATTGCATAGCATTTTGTTTTCAATAAAATGTATTATATTAAAAAAAAATAACTAACATAATTTTTTTTAATTAATAGAAAAGGCTATAGCCTTTTCTTTTGGAGCGTTACTGATACGCCAATAAAAAAAGACATGTGGCACTCGAGAACTGCCGCGGTAAAGCTATTGCATAGCATTTTGTTTTCAATAAAATGTATTAAATTAAAAAAAAATAACTAACATAATTTTTTTTAATTAATAGAAAAGGCTATATATAGCCTTTTCTTTTGGAGCGTTACTGATACGCCAATAAAAAAAGACATGTGGCACTCGAGAACTGCCGCGGTAAAGCTATTGCATAGCATTTTGTTTTCAATAAAATGTATTAAATTAAAAAAAAATAACTAACATAATTTTTTTTAATTAATAGAAAAGGCCTTTTCTTTTGGAGCGTTACTGATACGCCAATAAAAAAAGACATGTGGCACTCGAGAACTGCCGCGGTAAAGCTATTGCATAGCATTTTGTTTTCAATAAAATGTATTAAATTAAAAAAAAATAACTAACATAATTTTTTTTAATTAATAGAAAAGGCTATAGCCTTTTCTTTTGGAGCGTTACTGATACGCCAATAAAAAAAGACATGTGGCACTCGAGAACTGCCGCGGTAAAGCTATTGCATAGCATTTTGTTTTCAATAAAATGTATTAAATTAAAAAAACATAACTAACATAATTTTTTTTAATTAATAGAAAAGGCTATAGCCTTTTCTTTTGGAGCGTTACTGATACGCCAATAAAAAAAGACATGTGGCACTCGAGAACTGCCGCGGTAAAGCTATTGCATAGCATTTTGTTTTCAATAAAATGTATTAAATTAAAAAAAAATAACTAACATAATTTTTTTTAATTAATAGAAAAGGCTATAGCCTTTTCTTTTGGCGCGTTACTGATACGCCAATAAAAAAAGACATGTGGCACTCGAGAACTGCCGCGGTAAAGCTATTGCATAGCATTTTGTTTTCAATAAAATGTATTAAATTAAAAAAAAAATAACTAACATAATTTTTTTTAATTAATAGAAAAGGCTATAGCCTTTTCTTTTGGCGCGTTACTGATACGCCAATAAAAAAAGACATGTGGCACTCGAGAACTGCCGCGGTAAAGCTATTGCATAGCATTTTGTTTTCAATAAAATGTATTAAATTAAAAAAACATAACTAACATAATTTTTTTTAATTAATAGAAAAGGCTATAGCCTTTTCTTTTGGCGTGTTACTGATACGCCAATAAAAAAAGACATGTGGCACTCGAGAACTGCCGCGGTAAAGCTATTGCATAGCATTTTGTTTTCAATAAAATGTATTAAATTAAAAAAACATAACTAACATAATTTTTTTTAATTAATAGAAAAGGCTATAGCCTTTTCTTTTGGCGCGTTACTGATACGCCAATAAAAAAAGACATGTGGCACTCGAGAACTGCCGCGGTAAAGCTATTGCATAGCATTTTGTTTTCAATAAAATGTATTAAATTAAAAAAACATAACTAACATAATTTTTTTTAATTAATAGAAAAGGCTATAGCCTTTTCTTTTGGAGCGTTACTGATACGCCAATAAAAAAAGACATGTGGCACTCGAGAACTGCCGCGGTAAAGCTATTGCATAGCATTTTGTTTTCAATAAAATGTATTAAATTAAAAAAAAATAACTAACATAATTTTTTTTAATTAATAGAAAAGGCTATAGCCTTTTCTTTTGGCGCGTTACTGATACGCCAATAAAAAAAGACATGTGGCACTCGAGAACTGCCGCGGTAAAGCTATTGCATAGCATTTTGTTTTCAATAAAATGTATTAAATTAAAAAAAAATAACTAACATAATTTTTTTTAATTAATAGAAAAGGCTATAGCCTTTTCTTTTGGCGCGTTACTGATACGCCAATAAAAAAAGACATGTGGCACTCGAGAACTGCCGCGGTAAAGCTATTGCATAGCATTTTGTTTTCAATAAAATGTATTAAATTAAAAAAACATAACTAACATAATTTTTTTTAATTAATAGAAAAGGCTATAGCCTTTTCTTTTGGAGCGTTACTGATACGCCAATAAAAAAAGACATGTGGCACTCGAGAACTGCCGCGGTAAAGCTATTGCATAGCATTTTGTTTTCAATAAAATGTATTAAATTAAAAAAACATAACTAACATAATTTTTTTTAATTAATAGAAAAGGCTATAGCCTTTTCTTTTGGAGCGTTACTGATACGCCAATAAAAAAAGACATGTGGCACTCGAGAACTGCCGCGGTAAAGCTATTGCATAGCATTTTGTTTTCAATAAAATGTATTAAATTAAAAAAAAATAACTAACATAATTTTTTTTAATTAATAGAAAAGGCTATAGCCTTTTCTTTTGGAGCGTTACTGATACGCCAATAAAAAAAGACATGTGGCACTCGAGAACTGCCGCGGTAAAGCTATTGCATAGCATTTTGTTTTCAATAAAATGTATTAAATTAAAAAAAAATAACTAACATAATTTTTTTTAATTAATAGAAAAGGCTATAGCCTTTTCTTTTGGAGCGTTACTGATACGCCAATAAAAAAAGACATGTGGCACTCGAGAACTGCCGCGGTAAAGCTATTGCATAGCATTTTGTTTTCAATAAAATGTATTAAATTAAAAAAACATAACTAACATAATTTTTTTTAATTAATAGAAAAGGCTATAGCCTTTTCTTTTGGAGCGTTACTGATACGCCAATAAAAAAAGACATGTGGCACTCGAGAACTGCCGCGGTAAAGCTATTGCATAGCATTTTGTTTTCAATAAAATGTATTAAATTAAAAAAAAATAACTAACATAATTTTTTTTAATTAATAGAAAAGGCTATAGCCTTTTCTTTTGGCGCGTTACTGATACGCCAATAAAAAAAGACATGTGGCACTCGAGAACTGCCGCGGTAAAGCTATTGCATAACATTTTGTTTTCAATAAAATGTATTAAATTAAAAAAAAATAACTAACATAATTTTTTTTAATTAATAGAAAAGGCTATAGCCTTTTCTTTTGGCGCGTTACTGATACGCCAATAAAAAAAGACATGTGGCACTCGAGAACTGCCGCGGTAAAGCTATTGCATAGCATTTTGTTTTCAATAAAATGTATTAAATTAAAAAAAAATAACTAACATAATTTTTTTTAATTAATAGAAAAGGCTATAGCCTTTTCTTTTGGCGCGTTACTGATACGCCAATAAAAAAAGACATGTGGCACTCGAGAACTGCCGCGGTAAAGCTATTGCATAGCATTTTGTTTTCAATAAAATGTATTAAATTAAAAAAACATAACTAACATAATTTTTTTTAATTAATAGAAAAGGCTATAGCCTTTTCTTTTGGCGCGTTACTGATACGCCAATAAAAAAAGACATGTGGCACTCGAGAACTGCCGCGGTAAAGCTATTGCATAGCATTTTGTTTTCAATAAAATGTATTAAATTAAAAAAACATAACTAACATAATTTTTTTTAATTAATAGAAAAGGCTATAGCCTTTTCTTTTGGCGCGTTACTGATACGCCAATAAAAAAAGACATGTGGCACTCGAGAACTGCCGCGGTAAAGCTATTGCATAGCATTTTGTTTTCAATAAAATGTATTAAATTAAAAAAACATAACTAACATAATTTTTTTTAATTAATAGAAAAGGCTATAGCCTTTTCTTTTGGAGCGTTACTGATACGCCAATAAAAAAAGACATGTGGCACTCGAGAACTGCCGCGGTAAAGCTATTGCATAGCATTTTGTTTTCAATAAAATGTATTAAATTAAAAAAAAATAACTAACATAATTTTGTTTAATTAATAGAAAAGGCTATAGCCTTTTCTTTTGGCGCGTTACTGATACGCCAATAAAAAAGGACATGTGGCACTCGAGAACTGCCGCGGTAAAGCTATTGCATAGCATTTTGTTTTCAATAAAATGTATTAAATTAAAAAAAAATAACTAACATAATTTTTTTTAATTAATAGAAAAGGCTATAGCCTTTTCTTTTGGCGCGTTACTGATACGCCAATAAAAAAAGACATGTGGCACTCGAGAACTGCCGCGGTAAAGCTATTGCATAGCATTTTGTTTTCAATAAAATGTATTAAATTAAAAAAACATAACTAACATAATTTTTTTTAATTAATAGAAAAGGCTATAGCCTTTTCTTTTGGAGCGTTACTGATACGCCAATAAAAAAAGACATGTGGCACTCGAGAACTGCCGCGGTAAAGCTATTGCATAGCATTTTGTTTTCAATAAAATGTATTAAATTAAAAAAACATAACTAACATAATTTTTTTTAATTAATAGAAAAGGCTATAGCCTTTTCTTTTGGAGCGTTACTGATACGCCAATAAAAAAAGACATGTGGCACTCGAGAACTGCCGCGGTAAAGCTATTGCATAGCATTTTGTTTTCAATAAAATGTATTAAATTAAAAAAAAATAACTAACATAATTTTTTTTAATTAATAGAAAAGGCTATAGCCTTTTCTTTTGGAGCGTTACTGATACGCCAATAAAAAAAGACATGTGGCACTCGAGAACTGCCGCGGTAAAGCTATTGCATAGCATTTTGTTTTCAATAAAATGTATTAAATTAAAAAAAAATAACTAACATAATTTTTTTTAATTAATAGAAAAGGCTATAGCCTTTTCTTTTGGAGCGTTACTGATACGCCAATAAAAAAAGACATGTGGCACTCGAGAACTGCCGCGGTAAAGCTATTGCATAGCATTTTGTTTTCAATAAAATGTATTAAATTAAAAAAACATAACTAACATAATTTTTTTTAATTAATAGAAAAGGCTATAGCCTTTTCTTTTGGAGCGTTACTGATACGCCAATAAAAAAAGACATGTGGCACTCGAGAACTGCCGCGGTAAAGCTATTGCATAGCATTTTGTTTTCAATAAAATGTATTAAATTAAAAAAAAATAACTAACATAATTTTTTTTAATTAATAGAAAAGGCTATAGCCTTTTCTTTTGGCGCGTTACTGATACGCCAATAAAAAAAGACATGTGGCACTCGAGAACTGCCGCGGTAAAGCTATTGCATAGCATTTTGTTTTCAATAAAATGTATTAAATTAAAAAAAAATAACTAACATAATTTTTTTTAATTAATAGAAAAGGCTATAGCCTTTTCTTTTGGCGCGTTACTGATACGCCAATAAAAAAAGACATGTGGCACTCGAGAACTGCCGCGGTAAAGCTATTGCATAGCATTTTGTTTTCAATAAAATGTATTAAATTAAAAAAACATAACTAACATAATTTTTTTTAATTAATAGAAAAGGCTATAGCCTTTTCTTTTGGCGCGTTACTGATACGCCAATAAAAAAAGACATGTGGCACTCGAGAACTGCCGCGGTAAAGCTTTTGCATAGCATTTTGTTTTCAATAAAATGTATTAAATTAAAAAAACATAACTAACATAATTTTTTTTAATTAATAGAAAAGGCTATAGCCTTTTCTTTTGGCGCGTTACTGATACGCCAATAAAAAAAGACATGTGGCACTCGAGAACTGCCGCGGTAAAGCTATTGCATAGCATTTTGTTTTCAATAAAATGTATTAAATTAAAAAAACATAACTCACATAATTTTTTTTAATTAATAGAAAAGGCTATAGCCTTTTCTTTTGGAGCGTTACTGATACGCCAATAAAAAAAGACATGTGGCACTCGAGAACTGCCGCGGTAAAGCTATTGCATAGCATTTTGTTTTCAATAAAATGTATTAAATTAAAAAAAAATAACTAACATAATTTTTTTTAATTAATAGAAAAGGCTATAGCCTTTTCTTTTGGCGCGTTACTGATACGCCAATAAAAAAAGACATGTGGCACTCGAGAACTGCCGCGGTAAAGCTATTGCATAGCATTTTGTTTTCAATAAAATGTATTAAATTAAAAAAAAATAACTAACATAATTTTTTTTAATTAATAGAAAAGGCTATAGCCTTTTCTTTTGGCGCGTTACTGATACGCCAATAAAAAAAGACATGTGGCACTCGAGAACTGCCGCGGTAAAGCTATTGCATAGCATTTTGTTTTCAATAAAATGTATTAAATTAAAAAAACATAACTAACATAATTTTTTTTAATTAATAGAAAAGGCTATAGCCTTTTCTTTTGGAGCGTTACTGATACGACAATAAAAAAAGACATGTGGCACTCGAGAACTGCCGCGGTAAAGCTATTGCATAGCATTTTGTTTTCAATAAAATGTATTAAATTAAAAAAACATAACTAACATAATTTTTTTTAATTAATAGAAAAGGCTATAGCCTTTTCTTTTGGAGCGTTACTGATACGCCAATAAAAAAAGACATGTGGCACTCGAGAACTGCCGCGGTAAAGCTATTGCATAGCATTTTGTTTTCAATAAAATGTATTAAATTAAAAAAAAATAACTAACATAATTTTTTTTAATTAATAGAAAAGGCTATAGCCTTTTCTTTTGGAGCGTTACTGATACGCCAATAAAAAAAGACATGTGGCACTCGAGAACTGCCGCGGTAAAGCTATTGCATAGCATTTTGTTTTCAATAAAATGTATTAAATTAAAAAAAAATAACTAACATAATTTTTTTTTAATTAATAGAAAAGGCTGTAGCCTTTTCTTTTGGCGCGTTACTGATACGCCAATAAAAAAAGACATGTGGCACTCGAGAACTGCCGCGGTAAAGCTATTGCATAGCATTTTGTTTTCAATAAAATGTATTAAATTAAAAAAAAATAACTAACATAATTTTTTTTAATTAATAGAAAAGGCTATAGCCTTTTCTTTTGGAGCGTTACTGATACGCCAATAAAAAAAGACATGTGGCACTCGAGAACTGCCGCGGTAAAGCTATTGCATAGCATTTTGTTTTCAATAAAATGTATTAAATTAAAAAAAAAATAACTAACATAATTTTTTTTAATTAATAAAAAAGGCTATAGCCTTTTCTTTTGGAGCGTTACTGATACGCCAATAAAAAAGACATGTGGCACTCGAGAACTGCCGCGGTAAAGCTATTGCATAGCATTTTGTTTTCAATAAAATGTATTAAATTAAAAAAAAATAACTTACTGATACGCCAATAAAAAAAGACATGTGGCACTCGAGAACTGCCGCGGTAAAGCTGTTGCATAGCATTTTGTTTTCAATAAAATGTATTAAATTAAAAAAAAATAACTAACATAATTTTTTTTAATTAATAGAAAAGGCTATAGCCTTTTCTTTTGGAGCGTTACTGATACGCCAATAAAAAAGACATGTGGCACTCGAGAACTGCCGCGGTAAAGCTATTGCATAGCATTTTGTTTTCAATAAAATGTATTAAATTAAAAAAAAATAACTTACTGATACGCCAATAAAAAAAGACATGTGGCACTCGAGAACTGCCGCGGTAAAGCTGTTGCATAGCATTTTGTTTTCAATAAAATGTATTAAATTAAAAAAAAATAACTAACATAATTTTTTTTAATTAATAGAAAAGGCTATAGCCTTTTCTTTTGGAGCGTTACTGATACGCCAATAAAAAAGACATGTGGCACTCGAGAACTGCCGCGGTAAAGCTATTGCATAGCATTTTGTTTTCAATAAAATGTATTAAATTAAAAAAAAATAACTTACTGATACGCCAATAAAAAAAGACATGTGGCACTCGAGAACTGCCGCGGTAAAGCTATTGCATAGCATTTTGTTTTCAATAAAATGTATTAAATTAAAAAAAAATAACTAACATAATTTTTTTTAATTAATAGAAAAGGCTATAGCCTTTTCTTTTGGAGCGTTACTGATACGCCAATAAAAAAGACATGTGGCACTCGAGAACTGCCGCGGTAAAGCTATTGCATAGCATTTTGTTTTCAATAAAATGTATTAAATTAAAAAAAAATAACTTACTGATACGCCAATAAAAAAAGACATGTGGCACTCGAGAACTGCCGCGGTAAAGCTATTGCATAGCATTTTGTTTTCAATAAAATGTATTAAATTAAAAAAAAATAACTAACATAATTTTTTTTAATTAATAGAAAAGGCTATAGCCTTTTCTTTTGGAGCGTTACTGATACGCCAATAAAAAAAGACATGTGGCACTCGAGAACTGCCGCGGTAAAGCTATTGCATAGCATTTTGTTTTCAATAAAATGTATTAAATTAAAAAAAAAATAACCAACATAATTTTTTTTAATTAATAGAAAAGGCTATAGCCTTTTCTTTTGGAGCGTTACTGATACGCCAATAAAAAAAAGACATGTGGCACTCGAGAATTGCCGCGGTAAAGCTATTGCATAGCATTTTGTTTTCAATAAAATGTATTAAATTAAAAAAAAATAACTAACATAATTTTTTTTAATTAATAGAAAAGGCTATAGCCTTTTCTTTTGGAGCGTTACTGATACGCCAATAAAAAAAGACATGTGGCACTCGAGAACTGCCGCGGTAAAGCTATTGCATAGCATTTTGTTTTCAATAAAATGTATTAAATTAAAAAAACATAACTAACATAATTTTTTTTAATTAATAGAAAAGGCTATAGCCTTTTCTTTTGGCGCGTTACTGATACGCCAATAAAAAAAGACATGTGGCACTCGAGAACTGCCGCGGTAAAGCTATTGCATAGCATTTTGTTTTCAATAAAATGTATTAAATTAAAAAAACATAACTAACATAATTTTTTTTAATTAATAGAAAAGGCTATAGCCTTTTCTTTTGGCGCGTTACTGATACGCCAATAAAAAAAGACATGTGGCACTCGAGAACTGCCGCGGTAAAGCTATTGCATAGCATTTTGTTTTCAATAAAATGTATTAAATTAAAAAAACATAACTAACATAATTTTTTTTAATTAATAGAAAAGGCTATAGCCTTTTCTTTTGGAGCGTTACTGATACGCCAATAAAAAAAGACATGTGGCACTCGAGAACTGCCGCGGTAAAGCTATTGCATAGCATTTTGTTTTCAATAAAATGTATTAAATTAAAAAAAAATAACTAACATAATTTTTTTTAATTGATAGAAAAGGCTATAGCCTTTTCTTTTGGCGCGTTACTGATACGCCAATAAAAAAAGACATGTGGCACTCGAGAACTGCCGCGGTAAAGCTATTGCATAGCATTTTGTTTTCAATAAAATGTATTAAATTAAAAAAACATAACTAACATAATTTTTTTTAATTAATAGAAAAGGCTATAGCCTTTTCTTTTGGAGCGTTACTGATACGCCAATAAAAAAAGACATGTGGCACTCGAGAACTGCCGCGGTAAAGCTATTGCATAGCATTTTGTTTTCAATAAAATGTATTAAATTAAAAAAACATAACTAACATAATTTTTTTTAATTAATAGAAAAGGCTATAGCCTTTTCTTTTGGAGCGTTACTGATACGCCAATAAAAAAAGACATGTGGCACTCGAGAACTGCCGCGGTAAAGCTATTGCATAGCATTTTGTTTTCAATAAAATGTATTAAATTAAAAAAAAATAACTAACATAATTTTTTTTAATTAATAGAAAAGGCTATAGCCTTTTCTTTTGGAGCGTTACTGATACGCCAATAAAAAAAGACATGTGGCACTCGAGAACTGCCGCGGTAAAGCTATTGCATAGCATTTTGTTTTCAATAAAATGTATTAAATTAAAAAAAAATAACTAACATAATTTTTTTTAATTAATAGAAAAGGCTAT
Source organism: Gymnocheta viridis (assembly GCA_956483585.1). Classification (NCBI taxonomy): domain Eukaryota; kingdom Metazoa; phylum Arthropoda; class Insecta; order Diptera; family Tachinidae; genus Gymnocheta; species Gymnocheta viridis. Next base: position 14,554 of record CATQFJ010000203.1, read on the forward strand.
AGCCTTTTCTTTTGGAGCGTTACTGATACGCCAATAAAAAAAGACATGTGGCACTCGAGAACTGCCGCGGTAAAGCTATTGCATAGCATTTTGTTTTCAATAAAATGTATTAAATTAAAAAAACATAACTAACATAATTTTTTTTAATTAATAGAAAAGGCTATAGCCTTTTCTTTTGGAGCGTTACTGATACGCCAATAAAAAAAGACATGTGGCACTCGAGAACTGCCGCGGTAAAGCTATTGCATAGCATTTTGTTTTCAATAAAATGTATTAAATTAAAAAAAAATAACTAACATAATTTTTTTTAATTAATAGAAAAGGCTATAGCCTTTTCTTTTGGCGCGTTACTGATACGCCAATAAAAAAAGACATGTGGCACTCGAGAACTGCCGCGGTAAAGCTATTGCATAGCATTTTGTTTTCAATAAAATGTATTAAATTAAAAAAAAATAACTAACATAATTTTTTTTAATTAATAGAAAAGGCTATAGCCTTTTCTTTTGGCGCGTTACTGATACGCCAATAAAAAAAGACATGTGGCACTCGAGAACTGCCGCGGTAAAGCTATTGCATAGCATTTTGTTTTCAATAAAATGTATTAAATTAAAAAAACATAACTAACATAATTTTTTTTAATTAATAGAAAAGGCTATAGCCTTTTCTTTTGGCGCGTTACTGATACGCCAATAAAAAAAGACATGTGGCACTCGAGAACTGCCGCGGTAAAGCTATTGCATAGCATTTTGTTTTCAATAAAATGTATTAAATTAAAAAAACATAACTAACATAATTTTTTTTAATTAATAGAAAAGGCTATAGCCTTTTCTTTTGGCGCGTTACTGATACGCCAATAAAAAAAGACATGTGGCACTCGAGAACTGCCGCGGTAAAGCTATTGCATAGCATTTTGTTTTCAATAAAATGTATTAAATTAAAAAAACATAACTAACATAATTTTTTTTAATTAATAGAAAAGGCTATAGCCTTTTCTTTTGGAGCGTTACTGATACGCCAATAAAAAAAGACATGTGGCACTCGAGAACTGCCGCGGTAAAGCTATTGCATAGCATTTTGTTTTCAATAAAATGTATTAAATTAAAAAAAAATAACTAACATAATTTTTTTTAATTAATAGAAAAGGCTATAGCCTTTTCTTTTGGCGCGTTACTGATACGCCAATAAAAAAAGACATGTGGCACTCGAGAACTGCCGCGGTAAAGCTATTGCATAGCATTTTGTTTTCAATAAAATGTATTAAATTAAAAAAAAATAACTAACATAATTTTTTTTAATTAATAGAAAAGGCTATAGCCTTTTCTTTTGGCGCGTTACTGATACGCCAATAAAAAAAGACATGTGGCACTCGAGAACTGCCGCGGTAAAGCTATTGCATAGCATTTTGTTTTCAATAAAATGTATTAAATTAAAAAAACATAACTAACATAATTTTTTTTAATTAATAGAAAAGGCTATAGCCTTTTCTTTTGCATAGCATTTTGTTTTCAATAAAATGTATTAAATTAAAAAAAAATAACTAACATAATTTTTTTTAATTAATAGAAAAGGCTATAGCCTTTTCTTTTGGAGCGTTACTGATACGCCAATAAAAAAGACATGTGGCACTCGAGAACTGCCGCGGTAAAGCTATTGCATAGCATTTTGTTTTCAATAAAATGTATTAAATTAAAAAAAAATAACTAACATAATTTTTTTTAATTAATAGAAAAGGCTATAGCCTTTTCTTTTGGAGCGTTACTGATACGCCAATAAAAAAAGACATGTGGCACTCGAGAACTGCCGCGGTAAAGCTATTGCATAGCATTTTGTTTTCAATAAAATGTATTAAATTAAAAAAAAATAACTTACTGATACGCCAATAAAAAAAGACATGTGGCACTCGAGAACTGCCGCGGTAAAGCTGTTGCATAGCATTTTGTTTTCAATAAAATGTATTAAATTAAAAAAAAATAACTAACATAATTTTTTTTAATTAATAGAAAAGGCTATAGCCTTTTCTTTTGGAGCGTTACTGATACGCCAATAAAAAAAGACATGTGGCACTCGAGAACTGCCGCGGTAAAGCTATTGCATAGCATTTTGTTTTCAATAAAATGTATTAAATTAAAAAAAAATAACTTACTGATACGCCAATAAAAAAAGACATGTGGCACTCGAGAACTGCCGCGGTAAAGCTGTTGCATAGCATTTTGTTTTCAATAAAATGTATTAAATTAAAAAAAAATAACTAACATAATTTTTTTTAATTAATAGAAAAGGCTATAGCCTTTTCTTTTGGAGCGTTACTGATACGCCAATAAAAAAAGACATGTGGCACTCGAGAACTGCCGCGGTAAAGCTATTGCATAGCATTTTGTTTTCAATAAAATGTATTAAATTAAAAAAAAATAACTTACTGATACGCCAATAAAAAAAGACATGTGGCACTCGAGAACTGCCGCGGTAAAGCTGTTGCATAGCATTTTGTTTTCAATAAAATGTATTATATTAAAAAAAAATAACTAACATAATTTTTTTTAATTAATAGAAAAGGCTGTAGCCTTTTCTTTTGGCGCGTTACTGATACGCCAATAAAAAAAGACATGTGGCACTCGAGAACTGCCGCGGTAAAGCTATTGCATAGCATTTTGTTTTCAATAAAATGTATTAAATTAAAAAAAAATAACTTACTGATACGCCAATAAAAAAAGACATGTGGCACTCGAGAACTGCCGCGGTAAAGCTATTGCATAGCATTTTGTTTTCAATAAAATGTATTAAATTAAAAAAACATAACTAACATAATTTTTTTTAATTAATAGAAAAGGCTATAGCCTTTTCTTTTGGAGCGTTACTGATACGCCAATAAAAAAAGACATGTGGCACTCGAGAACTGCCGCGGTAAAGCTATTGCATAGCATTTTGTTTTCAATAAAATGTATTAAATTAAAAAAAAATAACTTACTGATACGCCAATAAAAAAAGACATGTGGCACTCGAGAACTGCCGCGGTAAAGCTGTTGCATAGCATTTTGTTTTCAATAAAATGTATTAAATTAAAAAAAAATAACTAACATAATTTTTTTTAATTAATAGAAAAGGCTATAGCCTTTTCTTTTGGAGCGTTACTGATACGCCAATAAAAAAGACATGTGGCACTCGAGAACTGCCGCGGTAAAGCTATTGCATAGCATTTTGTTTTCAATAAAATGTATTAAATTAAAAAAAAATAACTTACTGATACGCCAATAAAAAAAGACATGTGGCACTCGAGAACTGCCGCGGTAAAGCTATTGCATAGCATTTTGTTTTCAATAAAATGTATTAAATTAAAAAAAAATAACTAACATAATTTTTTTTAATTAATAGAAAAGGCTATAGCCTTTTCTTTTGGAGCGTTACTGATACGCCAATAAAAAAGACATGTGGCACTCGAGAACTGCCGCGGTAAAGCTATTGCATAGCATTTTGTTTTCAATAAAATGTATTAAATTAAAAAAAAATAACTTACTGATACGCCAATAAAAAAAGACATGTGGCACTCGAGAACTGCCGCGGTAAAGCTATTGCATAGCATTTTGTTTTCAATAAAATGTATTAAATTAAAAAAAAATAACTAACATAATTTTTTTTAATTAATAGAAAAGGCTATAGCCTTTTCTTTTGGAGCGTTACTGATACGCCAATAAAAAAAGACATGTGGCACTCGAGAACTGCCGCGGTAAAGCTATTGCATAGCATTTTGTTTTCAATAAAATGTATTAAATTAAAAAAAAAATAACCAACATAATTTTTTTTAATTAATAGAAAAGGCTATAGCCTTTTCTTTTGGAGCGTTACTGATACGCCAATAAAAAAAAGACATGTGGCACTCGAGAATTGCCGCGGTAAAGCTATTGCATAGCATTTTGTTTTCAATAAAATGTATTAAATTAAAAAAAAATAACTAACATAATTTTTTTTAATTAATAGAAAAGGCTATAGCCTTTTCTTTTGGAGCGTTACTGATACGCCAATAAAAAAAGACATGTGGCACTCGAGAACTGCCGCGGTAAAGCTATTGCATAGCATTTTGTTTTCAATAAAATGTATTAAATTAAAAAAAAATAACTAACATAATTTTTTTTTAATTAATAGAAAAGGCTATAGCCTTTTCTTTTGGAGCGTTACTGATACGCCAATAAAAAAGACATGTGGCACTCGAGAACTGCCGCGGTAAAGCTATTGCATAGCATTTTGTTTTCAATAAAATGTATTAAATTAAAAAAAATAACTTACTGATACGCCAATAAAAAAAGACATGTGGCACTCGAGAACTGCCGCGGTAAAGCTGTTGCATAGCATTTTGTTTTCAATAAAATGTATTAAATTAAAAAAAAATAACTAACATAATTTTTTTTAATTAATAGAAAAGGCTATAGCCTTTTCTTTTGGAGCGTTACTGATACGCCAATAAAAAAGACATGTGGCACTCGAGAACTGCCGCGGTAAAGCTATTGCATAGCATTTTGTTTTCAATAAAATGTATTAAATTAAAAAAAAATAACTTACTGATACGCCAATAAAAAAAGACATGTGGCACTCGAGAACTGCCGCGGTAAAGCTGTTGCATAGCATTTTGTTTTCAATAAAATGTATTAAATTAAAAAAAAATAACTAACATAATTTTTTTTAATTAATAGAAAAGGCTATAGCCTTTTCTTTTGGAGCGTTACTGATACGCCAATAAAAAAGACATGTGGCACTCGAGAACTGCCGCGGTAAAGCTATTGCATAGCATTTTGTTTTCAATAAAATGTATTAAATTAAAAAAAAATAACTAACATAATTTTTTTTAATTAATAGAAAAGGCTATAGCCTTTTCTTTTGGAGCGTTACTGATACGCCAATAAAAAAAGACATGTGGCACTCGAGAACTGCCGCGGTAAAGCTGTTGCATAGCATTTTGTTTTCAATAAAATGTATTAAATTAAAAAAAAATAACTAACATAATTTTTTTTAATTAATAGAAAAGGCTATATATAGCCTTTTCTTTTGGAGCGTTACTGATACGCCAATAAAAAAAGACATGTGGCACTCGAGAACTGCCGCGGTAAAGCTATTGCATAGCATTTTGTTTCCAATAAAATGTATTAAATTAAAAAAAAAAATAACTAACATAATTTTTTTTAATTAATAGAAAAGGCTATTATAGCCTTTTCTTTTGGAGCGTTACTGATACGCCAATAAAAAAAGACATGTGGCACTCGAGAACTGCCGCGGTAAAGCTATTGCATAGCATTTTGTTTTCAATAAAATGTATTAAATTAAAAAAAAATAACTAACATAATTTTTTTTAATTAATAGATCTTTTGGAGCGTTACTGATACGCCAATAAAAAAAGACATGTGGCACTCGAGAACTGCCGCGGTAAAGCTATTGCATAGCATTTTGTTTTCAATAAAATGTATTAAATTAAAAAAAAATAACTAACATATTTTTTTTTAATTAAAGGCTATAGCCTTTTCTTTTGGAGCGTTACTGATACGCCAATAAAGAAAGACATGTGGCACTCGAGAACTGCCGCGGTAAAGCTATTGCATAGCATTTTGTTTTCAATAAAATGTATTAAATTAAAAAAAAATAACTAACATAATTTTTTTTAATTAATAGAAAAGGCTATAGCCTTTTCTTTTGGAGCGTTACTGATACGCCAATAAAGAAAGACATGTGGCACTCGAGAACTGCCGCGGTAAAGCTATTGCATAGCATTTTGTTTTCAATAAAATGTATTAAATTAAAAAAAAATAACTAACATAATTTTTTTTAATTAATAGAAAAGGCTATAGCCTTTTCTTTTGGAGCGTTACTGATACGCCAATAAAGAAAGACATGTGGCACTCGAGAACTGCCGCGGTAAAGCTATTGCATAGCATTTTGTTTTCAATAAAATGTATTAAATTAAAAAAAAATAACTAACATAATTTTTTTTAATTAATAGAAAAGGCTATAGCCTTTTCTTTTGGAGCGTTACTGATACGCCAATAAAGAAAGACATGTGGCACTCGAGAACTGCCGCGGTAAAGCTATTGCATAGCATTTTGTTTTCAATAAAATGTATTAAATTAAAAAAAAATAACTAACATAATTTTTTTTAATTAATAGAAAAGGCTATAGCCTTTTCTTTTGGAGCGTTACTGATACGCCAATAAAAAAAGACATGTGGCACTCGAGAACTGCCGCGGTAAAGCTGTTGCATAGCATTTTGTTTTTAATAAAATGTATTAAATTAAAAAAAAATAACTAACATAATTTTTTTTAATTAATAGAAAAGGCTATAGCCTTTTCTTTTGGAGCGTTACTGATACGCCAATAAAGAAAGACATGTGGCACTCGAGAACTGCCGCGGTAAAGCTATTGCATAGCATTTTGTTTTCAATAAAATGTATTAAATTAAAAAAAAATAACTAACATAATTTTTTTTAATTAATAGAAAAGGCTATAGCCTTTTCTTTTGGAGCGTTACTGATACGCCAATAAAGAAAGACATGTGGCACTCGAGAACTGCCGCGGTAAAGCTATTGCATAGCATTTTGTTTTCAATAAAATGTATTAAATTAAAAAAAAATAACTAACATAATTTTTTTTAATTAATAGAAAAGGCTATAGCCTTTTCTTTTGGAGCGTTACTGATACGCCAATAAAGAAAGACATGTGGCACTCGAGAACTGCCGCGGTAAAGCTATTGCATAGCATTTTGTTTTCAATAAAATGTATTAAATTAAAAAAAAATAACTAACATAATTTTTTTTAATTAATAGAAAAGGCTATAGCCTTTTCTTTTGGAGGGTTACTGATACGCCAATAAAAAAGACATGTGGCACTCGAGAACTGCCGCGGTAAAGCTATTGCATAGCATTTTGTTTTCAATAAAATGTATTAAATTAAAAAAAAAATAACCAACATAATTTTTTTTAATTAATAGAAAAGGCTATAGCCTTTTCTTTTGGAGCGTTACTGATACGCCAATAAAAAAAAGACATGTGGCACTCGAGAATTGCCGCGGTAAAGCTATTGCATAGCATTTTGTTTTCAATTAAATGTATTAAATTAAAAAAAAATAACTAACATAATTTTTTTTAATTAATAGAAAAGGCTATAGCCTTTTCTTTTGGAGCGTTACTGATACGCCAATAAAAAAAGACATGTGGCACTCGAGAACTGCCGCGGTAAAGCTATTGCATAGCATTTTGTTTTCAATAAAATGTATTAAATTAAAAAAAAATAACTAACATAATTTTTTTTAATTAATAGAAAAGGCTATAGCCTTTTCTTTTGGAGCGTTACTGATACGCCAATAAAAAAAGACATGTGGCACTCGAGAACTGCCGCGGTAAAGCTGTTGCATAGCATTTTGTTATCAATAAAATGTATTAAATTAAAAAAAATAACTAACATAATTTTTTTTAGTTAATAGAAAAGGCTATAGCCTTTTCTTTTGGAGCGTTACTGATACGCCAATAAAAAAAGACATGTGGCACTCGAGAACTGCCGCGGTAAAGCTATTGCATAGCATTTTGTTTTCAATAAAATGTATTAAATTAAAAAAAAATAACTAACATAATTTTTTTTAATTAATAGAAAAGGGTATAGCCTTTTCTTTTGGAGCGTTACTGATACGCGAATATAAAAAGACATGTGGCACTCGAGAACTGCCGCGGTAAAGCTATTGCATAGCATTTTGTTTCCAATAAAATGTATTAAATTAAAAAAAAAATAACTAACATAATTTTTTTTAATTAATAGAAAAGGCTATAGCCTTTTCTTTTGGAGCGTTACTGATACGCGAATAAAAAAAGACATGTTGCACTCGAGAACTGCCGCGGTAAAGCTGTTGCATAGCATTTTGTTTTCAATAAAATGTATTAAATTAAAAAAAAATAACTAACATAATTTTTTTTAATTAATAGAAAAGGCTATAGCCTTTTCTTTTGGAGCGTTACTGATACGCGAATAAAAAAAGACATGTGGCACTCGAGAACTGCCGCGGTAAAGCTATTGCATAGCATTTTGTTTCCAATAAAATGTATTAAATTAAAAAAAAAATAACTAACATAATTTTTTTTAATTAATAGAAAAGGCTATAGAATTTTCTTTTGGAGCGTTACTGATACGCGAATAACAAAAGACATGTGGCACTCGAGAACTGCCGCGGTAAAGCTGTTGCATAGCATTTTGTTTTCAATAAAATGTATTAAATTAAAAAAAATAACTAACATAATTTTTTTTAATTAATAGAAAAGGCTATAGCCTTTTCTTTTGGAGCGTTACTGATACGCCAATAAAAAAAGACATGTGGCACTCGAGAACTGCTGCGGTAAAGCTATTGCATAGCATTTTGTTTTCAATAAAATGTATTAAATTAAAAAAAAATAACTAACATAATTTTTTTTAATTAATAGAAAAGGCTATAGCCTTTTCTTTTGGAGCGTTACTGATACGCCAATAAAAAAAGACATGTGGCACTCGAGAACTGCTGCGGTAAAGCTATTGCATAGCATTTTGTTTTCAATAAAATGTATTAAATTAAAAAAAAATAACTAACATAATTTTTTTTAATTAATAGAAAAGGCTATAGCCTTTTCTTTTGGAGCGTTACTGATACGCCAATAAAAAAAGACATGTGGCACTCGAGAACTGCCGCGGTAAAGCTGTTGCATAGCATTTTGTTTTCAATAAAATGTATTAAATTAAAAAAAAATAACTAACATAATTTTTTTTAATTAATAGAAAAGGCTATAGCCTATTCTTTTGGAGCGTTACTGATACGCCAATAAAAAAAGACATGTGGCACTCGAGAACTGCCGCGGTAAAGCTGTTGCATAGCATTTTGTTTTCAATAAAATGTATTAAATTAAAAAAAAATAACTAACATAATTTTTTTTAATTAATAGAAAAGGCTATAGCCTTTTCTTTTGGAGCGTTACTGATACGCCAATAAAAAAAGACATGTGGCACTCGAGAACTGCTGCGGTAAAGCTATTGCATAGCATTTTGTTTTCAATAAAATGTATTAAATTAAAAAAAAATAACTAACATAATTTTTTTTAATAAAAATAATAAAAAAATAAAAAAAGACATGTGGCACTCGAGAACTGCCGCGGTAAAGCTATTGCATAGCATTTTGTTTTCAATAAAATGTATTAAATTAAAAAAAAATAACTAACATAATTTTTTTTTAATTAATAGAAAAGGCTATAGCCTTTTCTTTTGGAGCGTTACTGATACGCCAATAAAAAAAGACATGTGGCACTCGAGAACTGCCGCGGTAAAGCTATTGCATAGCATTTTGTTTTCAATAAAATGTATTAAATTAAAAAAAAATAACTAACATAATTTTTTTTAATTAATAGAAAAGGCTATAGCCTTTTCTTTTGGAGCGTTACTGATACGCCAATAAAAAAAGACATGTGGCACTCGAGAACTGCCGCGGTAAAGCTATTGCATAGCATTTTGTTTTCAATAAAATGTATTAAATTAAAAAAAAATAACTAACATAATTTTTTTTAATTAATAGAAAAGGCTATAGCCTTTTCTTTTGGAGCGTTACTGATACGCCAATAAAAAAAGACATGTGGCACTCGAGAACTGCTGCGGTAAAGCTATTGCATAGCATTTTGTTTTCAATAAAATGTATTAAATTAAAAAAAAATAACTAACATAATTTTTTTTAATTAATAGAAAAGGCTATAGCCTTTTCTTTTGGAGCGTTACTGATACGCCAATAAAGAAAGACATGTGGCACTCGAGAACTGCCGCGGTAAAGCTATTGCATAGCATTTTGTTTTCAATAAAATGTATTAAATTAAAAAAAAATAACTAACATAATTTTTTTTAATTAATAGAAAAGGCTAATGTAGCCTTTTCTTTTGGAGCGTTACTGATACGCCAATAAAAAAAGACATGTGGCACTCGAGAACTGCTGCGGTAAAGCTATTGCATAGCATTTTGTTTTCAATAAAATGTATTAAATTAAAAAAAAATAACTAACATAATTTTTTTTAATTAATAGAAAAGGCTATAGCCTTTTCTTTTGGAGCGTTACTGATACGCCAATAAAAAAAGACATGTGGCACTCGAGAATTGCCGCGGTAAAGCTATTGCATAGCATTTTGTTTTCAATAAAATGTATTAAATTAAAAAAAAATAACTAACATAATTTTTTTTAATTAATAGAAAAGGCTATAGCCTTTTCTTTTGGAGCGTTACTGATACGCCAATAATAAAAGACATGTGGCACTCGAGAACTGCCGCGGTAAAGCTGTTGCATAGCATTTTGTTTTCAATAAAATGTATTAAATTAAAAAAAAATAACTAACATAATTTTTTTTAATTAATAGAAAAGGCTATAGCCTTTTCTTTTGGAGCGTTACTGATACGCCAATAATAAAAGACATGTGGCACTCGAGAACTGCCGCGGTAAAGCTGTTGCATAGCATTTTGTTTTCAATAAAATGTATTAAATTAAAAAAAAATAACTAACATAATTTTTTTTAATTAATAGAAAAGGCTATAGCCTTTTCTTTTGGAGCGTTACTGATACGCCAATAAAGAAAGACATGTGGCACTCGAGAACTGCCGCGGTAAAGCTATTGCATAGCATTTTGTTTTCAATAAAATGTATTAAATTAAAAAAAAATAACTAACATAATTTTTTTTAATTAATAGAAAAGGCTATAGCCTTTTCTTTTGGAGCGTTACTGATACGCCAATAAAAAAAGACATGTGGCACTCGAGAATTGCCGCGGTAAAGCTATTGCATAGCATTTTGTTTTCAATAAAATGTATTAAATTAAAAAAAAATAACTAACATAATTTTTTTTAATTAATAGAAAAGGCTATAGCCTTTTCTTTTGGAGCGTTACTGATACGCCAATAATAAAAGACATGTGGCACTCGAGAACTGCCGCGGTAAAGCTGTTGCATAGCATTTTGTTTTCAATAAAATGTATTAAATTAAAAAAAAATAACTAACATAATTTTTTTTAATTAATAGAAAAGGCTATAGCCTTTTCTTTTGGAGCGTTACTGATACGCCAATAATAAAAGACATGTGGCACTCGAGAACTGCCGCGGTAAAGCTGTTGCATAGCATTTTGTTTTCAATAAAATGTATTAAATTAAAAAAAAATAACTAACATAATTTTTTTTAATTAATAGAAAAGGCTATAGCCTTTTCTTTTGGAGCGTTACTGATACGCCAATAAAGAAAGACATGTGGCACTCGAGAACTGCCGCGGTAAAGCTATTGCATAGCATTTTGTTTTCAATAAAATGTATTAAATTAAAAAAAAATAACTAACATAATTTTTTTTAATTAATAGAAAAGGCTATAGCCTTTTCTTTTGGAGCGTTACTGATACGCCAATAAAAAAAGACATGTGGCACTCGAGAATTGCCGCGGTAAAGCTATTGCATAGCATTTTGTTTTCAATAAAATGTATTAAATTAAAAAAAAATAACTAACATAATTTTTTTTAATTAATAGAAAAGGCTATAGCCTTTTCTTTTGGAGCGTTACTGATACGCCAATAATAAAAGACATGTGGCACTCGAGAACTGCCGCGGTAAAGCTGTTGCATAGCATTTTGTTTTCAATAAAATGTATTAAATTAAAAAAAAATAACTAACATAATTTTTTTTAATTAATAGAAAAGGCTATAGCCTTTTCTTTTGGAGCGTTACTGATACGCCAATAATAAAAGACATGTGGCACTCGAGAACTGCCGCGGTAAAGCTGTTGCATAGCATTTTGTTTTCAATAAAATGTATTAAATTAAAAAAAAATAACTAACATAATTTTTTTTAATTAATAGAAAAGGCTATAGCCTTTTCTTTTGGAGCGTTACTGATACGCCAATAAAGAAAGACATGTGGCACTCGAGAACTGCCGCGGTAAAGCTATTGCATAGCATTTTGTTTTCAATAAAATGTATTAAATTAAAAAAAAATAACTAACATAATTTTTTTTAATTAATAGAAAAGGCTATAGCCTTTTCTTTTGGAGCGTTACTGATACGCCAATAATAAAAGACATGTGGCACTCGAGAACTGCCGCGGTAAAGCTGTTGCATAGCATTTTGTTTTCAATAAAATGTATTAAATTAAAAAAAAATAACTAACATAATTTTTTTTAATTAATAGAAAAGGCTATAGCCTTTTCTTTTGGAGCGTTACTGATACGCCAATAAAGAAAGACATGTGGCACTCGAGAACTGCCGCGGTAAAGCTATTGCATAGCATTTTGTTTTCAATAAAATGTATTAAATTAAAAAAAAATAACTAACATAATTTTTTTTAATTAATAGAAAAGGCTATAGCCTTTTCTTTTGGAGCGTTACTGATACGCCAATAATAAAAGACATGTGGCACTCGAGAACTGCCGCGGTAAAGCTGTTGCATAGCATTTTGTTTTCAATAAAATGTATTAAATTAAAAAAAAATAACTAACATAATTTTTTTTAATTAATAGAAAAGGCTATAGCCTTTTCTTTTGGAGCGTTACTGATACGCCAGTAAAAAAAGACATGTGGCACTCGAGAACTGCCGCGGTAAAGCTATTGCATAGAATTTTGTTTTCAATAAAATGTATTAAATTAAAAAAAAATAATTAACATAATTTTTTTTAATTAATAGAAAAGGCTATAGCCTTTTCTTTTGGAGCGTTACTGATACGCCAATAAAAAAAGACATGTGGCACTCGAGAACTGCCGCGGTAAAGCTATTGCATAGCATTTTGTTTTCAATAAAATGTATTAAATTAAAAAAAAATAACTAACATAATTTTTTTTTAATTAATAGAAAAGGCTATAGCCTTTTCTTTTGGAGCGTTACTGATACGCCAATAAAAAAAGACATGTGGCACTCGAGAACTGCTGCGGTAAAGCTATTGCATAGCATTTTGTTTTCAATAAAATGTATTAAATTAAAAAAAAATAACTAACATAATTTTTTTTAATTAATAAAAAAGGCTATAGCCTTTTCTTTTGGAGCGTTACTGATACGCCAATAAAAAAAGACATGTGGCACTCGAGAACTGCCGCGGTAAAGCTGTTGCATAGCATTTTGTTTTCAATAAAATGTATTAAATTAAAAAAAAAATAACTAACATAATTTTTTTTAATTAATAGAAAAGGCTATAGCCTTTTCTTTTGGAGCGTTACTGATACGCCAATAAAAAAAGACATGTGGCACTCGAGAACTGCCGCGGTAAAGCTATTGCATAGCATTTTGTTTTCAATAAAATGTATTAAATTAAAAAAAAATAAGTAACATAATTTTTTTTAATTAATAGAAAAGGCTATAGCCTTTTCTTTTGGAGCGTTACTGATACGCGAATAAAAAAAGACATGTGGCACTCGAGAACTGCCGCGGTAAAGCTGTTGCATAGCATTTTGTTTTCAATAAAATGTATTAAATTAAAAAAAATAACTAACATAATTTTTTTTAATTAATAGAAAAGGCTATAATAGCCTTTTCTTTTGGAGCGTTACTGATACGCGAATAAAAAAAGACATGTGGCACTCGAGAACTGCCGCGGTAAAGCTATTGCATAGCATTTTGTTTTCAATAAAATGTATTAAATTAAAAAAAAATAACTAACATAATTTTTTTTAATTAATAGAAAAGGCTATAGCCTTTTCTTTTGGAGCGTTACTGATACGCCAATAAAAAAAGACATGTGGCACTCGAGAACTGCCGCGGTAAAGCTGTTGCATAGCATTTTGTTTTCAATAAAATGTATTAAATTAAAAAAAAAAATAACTAACATAATTTTTTTTAATTAATAGAAAAGGCCTTTTCTTTTGGAGCGTTACTGATACGCCAATAACAAAAGACATGTGGCACTCGAGAACTGCCGCGGTAAAGCTATTGCATAGCATTTTGTTTTCAATAAAATGTATTAAATTAAAAAAAAATAACTAACATAATTTTTTTTAATTAATAGAAAAGGCTATATATAGCCTTTTCTTTTGGAGCGTTACTGATACGCCAATAAAAAAAGACATGTGGCACTCGAGAACTGCCGCGGTAAAGCTATTGCATAGCATTTTGTTTCCAATAAAATGTATTAAATTAAAAAAAAATAACTAACATAATTTTTTTTAATTAATAGAAAAGGCTATAGCCTTTTCTTTTGGAGCGTTACTGATACGCGAATAAAAAAAGACATGTGGCACTCGAGAACTGCCGCGGTAAAGCTGTTGCATAGCATTTTGTTTTCAATAAAATGTATTAAATTAAAAAAAAATAACTAACATAATTTTTTTTAATTAATAGAAAAGGCTATAGCCTTTTCTTTTGGAGCGTTACTGATACGCCAATAAAAAAGACATGTGGCACTCGAGAACTGCCGCGGTAAAGCTATTGCATAGCATTTTGTTTTCAATAAAATGTATTAAATTAAAAAAAAATAACTAACATAATTTTTTTTAATTAATAGAAAAGGCTATAGCCTTTTCTTTTGGAGCGTTACTGATACGCCAATAAAAAAAGACATGTGGCACTCGAGAACTGCCGCGGTAAAGCTATTGCATAGCATTTTGTTTCCAATAAAATGTATTAAATTAAAAAAAAAATAACTAACATAATTTTTTTTAATTAATAGAAAAGGCCTTTTCTTTTGGAGCGTTACTGATACGCCAATAACAAAAGACATGTGGCACTCGAGAACTGCCGCGGTAAAGCTATTGCATAGCATTTTGTTTCCAATAAAATGTATTAAATTAAAAAAAATAACTAACATAATTTTTTTTAATTAATAGAAAAGGCTATAGCCTTTTCTTTTGGAGCGTTACTGATACGCCAATAAAAAAAGACATGTGGCACTCGAGAACTGCCGCGGTAAAGCTATTGCATAGCATTTTGATTTCAATAAAATGTATTAAATTAAAAAAAAATAACTAACATAATTTTTTTTAATTAATAGAAAAGGCTATAGCCTTTTCTTTTGGAGCGTTACTGATACGCGAATAAAAAAAGACATGTGGCACTCGAGAACTGCCGCGGTAAAGCTATTGCATAGCATTTTGTTTCCAATAAAATGTATTAAATTAAAAAAAAAATAACTAACATAATTTTTTTTAATTAATAGAAAAGGCTATAGCCTTTTCTTTTGGAGCGTTACTGATACGCGAATAAAAAAAGACATGTGGCACTCGAGAACTGCCGCGGTAAAGCTATTGCATAGCATTTTGTTTCCAATAAAATGTATTAAATTAAAAAAAAAATAACTAACATAATTTTTTTTAATTAATAGAAAAGGCCTTTTCTTTTGGAGCGTTACTGATACGCCAATAACAAAAGACATGTGGCACTCGAGAACTGCCGCGGTAAAGCTATTGCATAGCATTTTGTTTCCAATAAAATGTATTAAATTAAAAAAAATAACTAACATAATTTTTTTTAATTAATAGAAAAGGCTATAGCCTTTTCTTTTGGAGCGTTACTGATACGCCAATAAAAAAAGACATGTGGCACTCGAGAACTGCCGCGGTAAAGCTATTGCATAGCATTTTGTTTTCAATAAAATGTATTAAATTAAAAAAAAATAACTAACATAATTTTTTTTAATTAATAGAAAAGGCTATAGCCTTTTCTTTTGGAGCGTTACTGATACGCGAATAAAAAAAGACATGTGGCACTCGAGAACTGCCGCGGTAAAGCTATTGCATAGCATTTTGTTTCCAATAAAATGTATTAAATTAAAAAAAAAATAACTAACATAATTTTTTTTAATTAATAGAAAAGGCCTTTTCTTTTGGAGCGTTACTGATACGCCAATAACAAAAGACATGTGGCACTCGAGAACTGCCGCGGTAAAGCTATTGCATAGCATTTTGTTTCCAATAAAATGTATTAAATTAAAAAAAATAACTAACATAATTTTTTTTAATTAATAGAAAAGGCTATAGCCTTTTCTTTTGGAGCGTTACTGATACGCCAATAAAAAAAGACATGTGGCACTCGAGAACTGCCGCGGTAAAGCTATTGCATAGCATTTTGTTTTCAATAAAATGTATTAAATTAAAAAAAAATAACTAACATAATTTTTTTTAATTAATAGAAAAGGCTATAGCCTTTTCTTTTGGAGCGTTACTGATACGCGAATAAAAAAAGACATGTGGCACTCGAGAACTGCCGCGGTAAAGCTATTGCATAGCATTTTGTTTCCAATAAAATGTATTAAATTAAAAAAAAAATAACTAACATAATTTTTTTTAATTAATAGAAAAGGCTATAGCCTTTTCTTTTGGAGCGTTACTGATACGCCAATAAAAAAAGACATGTGGCACTCGAGAACTGCCGCGGTAAAGCTATTGCATAGCATTTTGTTTCCAATAAAATGTATTAAATTAAAAAAAAAAATAACTAACATAATTTTTTTTAATTAATAGAAAAGGCCTTTTCTTTTGGAGCGTTACTGATACGCCAATAACAAAAGACATGTGGCACTCGAGAACTGCCGCGGTAAAGCTATTGCATAGCATTTTGTTTCCAATAAAATGTATTAAATTAAAAAAAAATAACTAACATAATTTTTTTTAATTAATAGAAAAGGCTATAGCCTTTTCTTTTGGAGCGTTACTGATACGCCAATAAAAAAAGACATGTGGCACTCGAGAACTGCCGCGGTAAAGCTATTGCATAGCATTTTGTTTCCAATAAAATGTATTAAATTAAAAAAAAATAACTAACATAATTTTTTTTAATTAATAGAAAAGGCTATAGCCTTTTCTTTTGGTGCGTTACTGATACGCGAATAAAAAAAGACATGTGGCACTCGAGAACTGCCGCGGTAAAGCTATTGCATAGCATTTTGTTTCCAATAAAATGTATTAAATTAAAAAAAAAAATAACTAACATAATTTTTTTTAATTAATAGAAAAGGCCTTTTCTTTTGGAGCGTTACTGATACGCCAATAACAAAAGACATGTGGCACTCGAGAACTGCCGCGGTAAAGCTATTGCATAGCATTTTGTTTCCAATAAAATGTATTAAATTAAAAAAAAATAACTAACATAATTTTTTTTAATTAATAGAAAAGGCTATAGCCTTTTCTTTTGGTGCGTTACTGATACGCGAATAAAAAAAGACATGTGGCACTCGAGAACTGCCGCGGTAAAGCTATTGCATAGCATTTTGTTTCCAATAAAATGTATTAAATTAAAAAAAAAATAACTAACATAATTTTTTTTAATTAATAGAAAAGGCCTTTTCTTTTGGAGCGTTACTGATACGCCAATAACAAAAGACATGTGGCACTCGAGAACTGCCGCGGTAAAGCTATTGCATAGCATTTTGTTTCCAATAAAATGTATTAAATTAAAAAAAAATAACTAACATAATTTTTTTTAATTAATAGAAAAGGCTATAGCCTTTTCTTTTGGTGCGTTACTGATACGCGAATAAAAAAAGACATGTGGCACTCGAGAACTGCCGCGGTAAAGCTATTGCATAGCATTTTGTTTCCAATAAAATGTATTAAATTAAAAAAAAAATAACTAACATAATTTTTTTTAATTAATAGAAAAGGCTATAGCCTTTTCTTTTGGAGCGTTACTGATACGCGAATAAAAAAAGACATGTGGCACTCGAGAACTGCCGCGGTAAAGCTATTGCATAGCATTTTGTTTCCAATAAAATGTATTAAATTAAAAAAAATAACTAACATAATTTTTTTTAATTAATAGAAAAGGCTATAGCCTTTTCTTTTGGAGCGTTACTGATACGCCAATAAAAAAAGACATGTGGCACTCGAGAACTGCCGCGGTAAAGCTATTGCATAGCATTTTGTTTCCAATAAAATGTATTAAATTAAAAAAAAAAATAACTAACATAATTTTTTTTAATTAATAGAAAAGGCCTTTTCTTTTGGAGCGTTACTGATACGCCAATAACAAAAGACATGTGGCACTCGAGAACTGCCGCGGTAAAGCTATTGCATAGCATTTTGTTTCCAATAAAATGTATTAAATTAAAAAAAAATAACTAACATAATTTTTTTTAATTAATAGAAAAGGCTATAGCCTTTTCTTTTGGAGCGTTACTGATACGCCAATAAAAAAAGACATGTGGCACTCGAGAACTGCCGCGGTAAAGCTATTGCATAGCATTTTGTTTCCAATAAAATGTATTAAATTAAAAAAAAAATAACTAACATAATTTTTTTTAATTAATAGAAAAGGCCTTTTCTTTTGGAGCGTTACTGATACGCCAATAACAAAAGACATGTGGCACTCGAGAACTGCCGCGGTAAAGCTATTGCATAGCATTTTGTTTCCAATAAAATGTATTAAATTAAAAAAAAATAACTAACATAATTTTTTTTAATTAATAGAAAAGGCTATAGCCTTTTCTTTTGGAGCGTTACTGATACGCCAATAAAAAAAGACATGTGGCACTCGAGAACTGCCGCGGTAAAGCTATTGCATAGCATTTTGTTTCCAATAAAATGTATTAAATTAAAAAAAAATAACTAACATAATTTTTTTTAATTAATAGAAAAGGCTATAGCCTTTTCTTTTGGAGCGTTACTGATACGCCAATAAAAAAAGACATGTGGCACTCGAGAACTGCCGCGGTAAAGCTATTGCATAGCATTTTGTTTTCAATAAAATGTATTAAATTAAAAAAAAATAACTAACATAATTTTTTTTAATTAATAGAAAAGGCTATAGCCTTTTCTTTTGGAGCGTTACTGATACGCGAATAAAAAAAGACATGTGGCACTCGAGAACTGCCGCGGTAAAGCTATTGCATAGCATTTTGTTTCCAATAAAATGTATTAAATTAAAAAAAAAATAACTAACATAATTTTTTTTAATTAATAGAAAAGGCTATAGCCTTTTCTTTTGGAGCGTTACTGATACGCCAATAAAAAAAGACATGTGGCACTCGAGAACTGCCGCGGTAAAGCTATTGCATAGCATTTTGTTTCCAATAAAATGTATTAAATTAAAAAAAAAATAACTAACATAATTTTTTTTAATTAATAGAAAAGGCCTTTTCTTTTGGAGCGTTACTGATACGCCAATAACAAAAGACATGTGGCACTCGAGAACTGCCGCGGTAAAGCTATTGCATAGCATTTTGTTTTCAATAAAATGTATTAAATTAAAAAAAAATAACTAACATAATTTTTTTTAATTAATAGAAAAGGCTATATATAGCCTTTTCTTTTGGAGCGTTACTGATACGCCAATAAAAAAAGACATGTGGCACTCGAGAACTGCCGCGGTAAAGCTATTGCATAGCATTTTGTTTCCAATAAAATGTATTAAATTAAAAAAAAATAACTAACATAATTTTTTTTAATTAATAGAAAAGGCTATAGCCTTTTCTTTTGGTGCGTTACTGATACGCGAATAAAAAAAGACATGTGGCACTCGAGAACTGCCGCGGTAAAGCTATTGCATAGCATTTTGTTTCCAATAAAATGTATTAAATTAAAAAAAAAATAACTAACATAATTTTTTTTAATTAATAGAAAAGGCTATAGCCTTTTCTTTTGGAGCGTTACTGATACGCGAATAAAAAAAGACATGTGGCACTCGAGAACTGCCGCGTTAAAGCTGTTGCATAGCATTTTGTTTTCAATAAAATGTATTAAATTAAAAAAAAATAACTAACATAATTTTTTTTAATTAATAGAAAAGGCTATAGCCTTTTCTTTTGGAGCGTTACTGATACGCGAATAAAAAAAGACATGTGGCACTCGAGAACTGCCGCGGTAAAGCTGTTGCATAGCATTTTGTTTTCAATAAAATGTATTAAATTAAAAAAAAATAACTAACATAATTTTTTTTAATTAATAGAAAAGGCTATAGCCTTTTCTTTTGGAGCGTTACTGATACGCGAATAAAAAAAGACATGTGGCACTCGAGAACTGCCGCGGTAAAGCTGTTGCATACATTTTGTTTTCAATAAAATGTATTAAATTAAAAAAAAATAACTAACATAATTTTTTTTAATTAATAGAAAAGGCTATAGCCTTTTCTTTTGGAGCGTTACTGATACGCCAATAAAAAAGACATGTGGCACTCGAGAACTGCCGCGGTAAAGCTATTGCATAGCATTTTGTTTTCAATAAAATGTATTAAATTAAAAAAAAATAACTAACATAATTTTTTTTAATTAATAGAAAAGGCTATAGCCTTTTCTTTTGGAGCGTTACTGATACGCCAATAAAAAAAGACATGTGGCACTCGAGAACTGCCGCGGTAAAGCTATTGCATAGCATTTTGTTTCCAATAAAATGTATTAAATTAAAAAAAAATAACTAACATAATTTTTTTTAATTAATAGAAAAGGCCTTTTCTTTTGGAACGTTACTGATACGCCAATAACAAAAGACATGTGGCACTCGAGAACTGCCGCGGTAAAGCTATTGCATAGCATTTTGTTTTCAATAAAATGTATTAAATTAAAAAAAAATAACTAACATAATTTTTTTTAATTAATAGAAAAGGCTATATATAGCCTTTTCTTTTGGAGCGTTACTGATACGCCAATAAAAAAAGACATGTGGCACTCGAGAACTGCCGCGGTAAAGCTATTGCATAGCATTTTGTTTCCAATAAAATGTATTAAATTAAAAAAAAATAACTAACATAATTTTTTTTAATTAATAGAAAAGGCTATAGCCTTTTCTTTTGGAGCGTTACTCGTTACTGATACGCCAATAAAAAAAAGGACATGTGGCACTCGAGAAACTGCCGCGGTAAAGCTATTGCATAGCATTTTGTTTTCAATAAAATGTATTAAATTAAAAAAAAATAACTAACATAATAATTTTTTTTAATTAATAGAAAAGGCTATAGCCTTTTCTTTTGGAGCGTTACTGATACGCCAATAAAAAAAAGGACATGTGGCACTCGAGAAACTGCCGCGGTAAAAGCTATTGCATAGCATTTTTGTTTTC